>CAUYQU010064183.1:0-46626 GCA_963574635.1 Cheracebus regulus
CTACAAACACTATTAAAGAAAATTTTAAAAGACATCCCACATTCACAGATCAGAAAGCCTGATAATGTTAAGACAGCAATAACCCCTCACCCAAACCAATTCAACACAATCCCTATCAAGACTCCAGTTGAAATTTTTTGGCTGAAATTGGTAAGCTGATTCTCAAATTCATTTAAAAGTACAAGGGATCAAGTCCTGGATATCCTTGTTAATTTTCTGTCTTGTTGACCTGTCAAGAGATGATTTCTAATGCATTATACAAACTTGAACTGGAAACTGGACTGGAAAAAAGTAGCCACAAAGAGCATTATTTGGGGTAAATGACAAAATTTGAATAGGGAGTGTAGATTAGGAAATGATATTTTTATCATGGTTAATGGCTCTGATATTTACAGTTATACTGTGGTTACATGCAAGAATGTCCTTGTTCTTAGGAAATGTACATGGAAATGATTAGGAGTAGAGAAGCACGATATCTCTGACATATTCTCAACTGGTTCAGGAAAAATATGCACATATAGGAAAACAAAGAATGCTAAAGCAAATTAAACAAAATGTAAACAATTAGTGAATTTTCATAGTGAGCATATAGGGATTCTTTGTACTGTTCTTGCAGTTTTCTTTTAAAGTTTGGAATTGTGCCAAGGTCAGTTTTTATTTAAAAAAATAATGCCCCGAGGAAAAAAATTCTTTAAAAGGGCTTCATTTAGGAGCCACTATGTACTTCCTAGACTAAAGATAATCAAAAGTTTCATACCACTCTTCAAGCTTCATAATGTAAGCCTGTGGAACACGAGGGGAGAGTATAATCTTTCCAAAAGTGTAATCTGTGTTTATAACTTTCTGCTGCTCTTTGTCCAGAGCCATAATATAGCATATCAAGAGAGGTGTGCTGATCATATGTGTTGTCCTTTATATGTATTATTTAATGATATTTGGTCTGTAGATACTTCAAGGTTCTAATCTCTGGCAAGAGCCATGAATGTAGCTCTTCTATGTTGTCAAATTCAGATCCTCTGCCTTAACAAGTAGGTGAGTTAAAATGCTAACCTCTTAGGAAAAATTAAGGAGCTTTTTGCAAGGTTGTAGATACTCTACATTCAAGGTGCAGTACTTTTTTTTTTGAGAAAACGGCTCAGGGTTTTCTACTACAAGATTTAAATTGCTGCCCCTAAGTTCTGTACCTTAAAATCTACTAGCAATAATTTTACCTTGGCAATCTAAAAAAAGATTTAAACTCATTGTTTACTGTAGCCATTAAAAAAAACTTCAGTAGCCATAGAATGTCTACTTTTGATTACTGTAACATTCAGATGAGCCCTCCATAATTTAACTGGAAAAAGCATGTAAGATAGCAGAATTATATAAGATATATAGAATTATTAGTTCTAAGTTATTTAAATATTTGGAAGACAGAATAGGTGATCTTAAGGCAGTTTTTCTGACAAAAATTAGCAAGTCCAACAGCCTGATGAGGCTGCTCCTCATAAGCAGCAGGAAAGCCAAGCCAGAGAGGGGAAAAGAGCAGCTCTAAGACAATGACTAAACCCACTGTCTTCAGAGTCAGACATGGTCATATTCCTTTCTCTCCCCCTTCATAAGATGTGTAACTCTGGAAAATTTACTTAACCACTCTCAGTTTTACTCTTCTCTGGAGATTCCTATTTTCTCTGGGGATTATATGATTATCAACAGGCATGAAGTAAGTATCCAGTATCTCTAGTTCCTATTATTTTCTCATCTGGTTGCTATTATTCTTTGTTTTGCAGTAGACAATGTACACAACAGCTCCAGTAAAGGTCCATAAGCAGTGGGCTGTTTTCAGGTAGAAATTTTTAAGGAGGGCCATCCAAGTCCTTATTTTACATCTGGATTCTTGTCTGTCGGGAGTCCTTTCCCACTTCCCCTGACTATCTGGGGTTATTAAGTTGCTACTTCTGTACACACATCAGTAGCCAGGAGTGTAGGTGAACAATACTACTTAGCCCATTTTCATCGTTTGTCCACAGAAGCAAAAAACTGGAGGAGTATCAGTAAAAACTGAGCAATCTCATGCTATTTTCTGATAGTTTTCCTATAATAAAGTGAAGACAAACAGCACTGGCTTTAAAAATTAAAAGAATGCTGAAGCTTACAATTAATTTGTTGGAATGGCAGAGACTTTGGAAGGAATTTTCAGAAATCTAATGGATCACAATTTTGGTAGAAAAGTTATTCAGGGTAGATAAGCTGGCATGGATCAAGAGCCCACCAGGTAGATTGGGCCATAAATTCTAGCAGTAGACAGTTTTCAAGTGCTTTATTCAACCCGAGGTATTTAATATGCCTTTTATATGAAGAAATGTAATTTACAGCCAGTTGAAAAGGGTCTGGGGGTCTAAAAGATCTGGGGGTTTTCCTTAGGTTATAAGGCTGAGAAGACTCAGATGTCAGTGAGGATCTGGGTGGTCACAATATTATTGACCACTTTGATCCCACTGCTAACTCTAGCCCAGAATCCACCACATTCCTTTGGAGAGAATAATAATTTTAAAATTCAACTCAAATTTAATGATATCCTTGATAGTCTTTTACATATTTTATCTTATTTGTTGTTTCACTGCCTGGCTAAGTTGTTTTTACTTTCAATGGCAAGCCCGAGGTCTACCCTAACAGAGTTACTAGATCTCTTAAAAAACAAAGAGGTGTAAAGACATCAGAGAGGCAGTTTTAGTACATTCTTGATAGTCAGAGCTGTCATTGAAAATGAAAATCCCTTGTTCCATCTCACTTTTCTTAAGCTTTGAACCCCACTGGTCCAAATGTGAATACAAATAATCTCTAGGATAGTTATGCCAAGCAAGGGTAAAATTCAGGGAGAACTAATTCAAACGCTCAAGGGGAGTGTGGCACTGGTGGGCATGCTGGGCAAGATCAAGTGGGTGATGTGGGCTCTCAGGGCAGAGTTATGGCACCTGTTTTCAGAGGTTTCCCATGTGCTGTCAGTACTTGCTGGCTTATTTGTAAATAAACTTGATAGGAACTTTTCCTTTCAAATTTATGCTCTTTAAGGTGATGTTCCTTAAATTTTTGGCAGATAACTGTTTGGTAAATCTCATAAAAACTGTGGATTCTTTCTTCTCAGAATAATGCATGTAGGCCTACATACACCCAAACAGTTTAGATAATTTCAAGGAATTAGCATGAAGCACTTTCATGATGGTTCATGGAAGCTACTCTTAATGCAACTGGCCACAAGAAATCGATCTTCTCCTTCTGAAAGGGTTCCAGTGGTGCCCTCTTGAACCTCTTACCAGTCTTAGAATGTATAATTCAAGATGATGATGATGACTACCATTTATTTAGCTTGTACTATTAGTCAGGCATTGTTCATTCTTCATATCCAACAGTGAATGGATAGCCCCTTCCAAACCTGTTCTTCCCCCATCCTTAGTCATCTCAAGTAACACCCACTCCATCTCTCCAGTTGCTCAGTTATGCTGGGTCCTTATCACTACTACCATTGCCACCTTCCTCCTAGCAAGTCATCTCTTACCTTATTTATTATTGCAAGTGATCTCCCTACTTCTGCCCTTTCTATTCTCAATACAGTAGCCAGAGTCATTGCTCCTATTAAATGAAAGCCATATCACACTACTACCCTACTAAGAACTCTCCAGTCTTCCATTTCATTCACGTAAAAGATGATAGCTAGGGCCTCTGTGCTACACAGCCACAAGGGCAACTGTTCACATAGATCACAATATGGGGTTATGTGTGGTAGACGATGTACACAACAGCTCCAATAAAGGTCCTTAAGCCCTATACAATCTACCCCACTCCCCCAATTCAGTTACTCCTGTGACCTTGACTCTCCTGTTGCTTTTCCCTCATTTACTCTGTTCTAGCCACTTGATCTCCTTTCTGATCTTCAAATGCACCAGGCCTGCTCTGTCTCAGGATCTTTGGACTAGGTGTTAATTCTGCTTGGAACAGTCTTCCTTAAATATGTACTCAGCTCATGTTCTTGCCCCTTTAAAGTAATTGCTCAAAAGTCACCTCGCTGAGGCCTATATTAACCATCCTTATTTAAATGCAATCCTCATCTCTACCCTGGCACTCCCTAGACTTTTGTATCTGTGCTACTTTTTCCATAGTAATCATGACCTTCCAACTTATTAATAATATCTAATTTACTTATTTTCCTGACTGGAATGCAAGCTTCACTAGGTTGGAGATTTTTGTCTGTTTTGTTCAATGCTGTGTGTGCAGTGCCTGGAAGAGTGGCTGATACATAATAAGAGCTTAGATATCTGTTGAATAAAATGAACAAACCTTAGGAAGATATATTGTTCTTTTAAAATACAGATTTAGATTCAGAGAGATTAAACATCTTGCTCAAAGTCACACAGTTGCTAAAAGGTATAGCTAAGATTTTTGGACTTTCTGACACCAAAGACATGCTTAACTACTGCACTGGTCTTCCTTTCTAAAGATAAAAATATTCCTCTCTAAGGATATGCAAAATCAGAGATCAAAATGTAGTCCAGAAGTAGGAGTCTTATTCTGTAGATTATAATGCGTTGCTAAGAGAAATGAAAGAAAACCTGATTATTGGAGATACACCATATTTCTGGGTTGGAAAATGCAATATTTTAAAAATGTCACTTCTCCCAAGTTGAGCTATGGATGCAAAATTGTCCAAATAAAAATCCAAGCAGACTTTTTTGTAGAGATTGGCAAGCTGACTGTAAAATTCCTATGCAAATATAAAGGAACTCAAATAGCCTGATTTAGTTTTTTCTTTATTTTATTATTATTATCTTGAGACAGGGTTCGCTCTGTTGCCGAGGCTGGAGTGCAGTAGCACAATCATGATTCACTGCAACCTTGACCTCCTGGGCTCAAGCGAGTCTCCTGCCTCAGCCTCCTGAGTAACTAGAACTACATTCCTGGCTATTTTTATTTTTATTTTTTAAAGATGAAGTCTGACTATGTTGCCTGGACTTGTTTCAAACTCCTGGCCTAAACTATTCTTCTACCTTAGCCTTTCCAAGTGCTGAGATTTCATGCATGAACCACCACACCTGGCCTAAAACTAAGGGTGCTTTTGGAAAAAGAAAACAAAAAGGAAATGTTGGTGATAAGCAATTAAGAGGAGGCCCATACCTCTGTTAGAGCAACAAGTTTAACTATTCGATATGGACAACTAAGAAGGATCCTCCTGGTGTCAGAACAAACTTTAAACACTGTCCTCAAAAGCTGCTTCTACAAATGGGCCTGAATTTATTGGACTAGACCATGGAGTAATTTATGCTCCAGAGCATTATTAAAAACAATAGAATGACCAGCCAGCAATTAGTGCGTCCTAACACCTGGGTGTAATACCAGCAAGAGGCAGACAGCCTAACAGATCAGAAAAAGAAAATACAGAGAAAGCCCTGCCAGAACCATTGTTCAAATGCCCAAGACTCTGCTCTCTGAGGAGCAACGTTGGAGGCTTCACACTGCAGATAAAATACTTTTCTAAAGTAGTCATGCCAAGTTATTAAAGGAAAAGTAACTATAAAAACAGACTGATCACCTGAGGCCAGCAGTTTGAGAGCAGCCTGGCCAATATGGCAAAACCCTGTCTCTACTAAAAATACAAAAATTAGCCAGGTATGGAGGTGCACACCTTTAGTTCCAGCTACTTGGAAGCCTGAGGCACAAGAATCACTTGAATCCTGGAGGTGGAGGTTGCAGTGAGCTGAGTTTGTGCCACTGTACTCCAGCCTGGGTGACAGAGTGAGACTATGTCTCAAAAAAAAAAAAAACCTACCAGGGGTGGGGATGGAAGTGGGGGGTTAGAATCAGATAATAACTTGAGTCCACTGAGAAAAAGGAAGAAAACAGAAAAACGTTAAGTAGGAAGGCTAATATAACAAACTACAAGTATGTATTTGCCCTTCTGTCTTCTCTCAGCTTCTTTGAAAGACAACATTATGTAAAGTTGTAGTAATGTATTGTTGAGTTTTAAACATATGTAGTTGTACTGTGTATTACAATAACACAAAAGGGAAAGAGAATAGAGCTATATAGAATTAATGTTTCTATATATAATCAGAATTAAGTTAGTATAAATCCAAAGTTGTTTTGATAAGGTAATACTGTATGGCAAGTTGCAGAACAACCACTAAGAAAATAACTAAAAAAATTTTTTTAAGTGAGAATGTATTAAAGGAATTAAAACGTTATATTAGAAAATATTCAGTTAACAAGAAAGGATTGTAAAGGAAGACTAGACTAGAGGAACAATAGAAAACAAAAAAGTAAAATTGCAGTATTATGTTAATAATAAATGTAAATGGATTAAACATTTTAATCAAAATGCAGAGATTGTCAGACTGGGGGAGATCTAACTATATGCTCTTTACAAAAGATACACTATAGAGTCAAAGATTCAAATAGATTAAAAGGGAAAAGGATTAAAAAGATAAACTATGGAAACATCAACCACAGGAAAGCTGGAGTGTTTATGCTAATATCAGACAAAATAGATATTTTTAAATGCTGATAAAGATTTAAAAGAACACTTCATAATGATAAAAAAAAAAAAGGCCAGTCCATCATGAAGATATAACAATTGTAAATATATACCATTATCTCTCATTATCTTCAGGGAATTGGTTCCAGGACACTCCACGGATTAAAAAAAAAAAAACTTCAGATGTTCAAGTTTGTTATATTAAATGAAATAATATGTTCATATAACTTATATACATCTTCCTGTATATTTTGTCATCTCTAAATTACTTCTAATACTTAATACAATGTAAATGCTATGTAAATAGTTGTTAAACTTTTTTCTTTGCATTATTTTCCTTTGTTGTATTGTTATTTTTCTGAATATTTTTGACTCATGGTTGGTTGAATCTGTGGATGCAGAAACCACAGAGATAGAAGGCCTAACAACATAGAATCTAATGTGGATGTGCCTAACAACACAGATCCAACATACATAAAGCAAACACTGAAAGAAATGAAGGAAGAAATAGACAATTCAGCAATAATGCAAAAAGTTTCAGCAAAGAAATAGAAGACCCAAACAACACCTAGACGTAATAGACATGTATAGAACTCTAAATAGCAATAGCAGGGTACATATGCAGATGGAACATTCTCTAGGGTAGATCATATGGCAGCCCATTTTTTAAAAACTTAATAAATTTTTAAAAATTAAAATAATAAAAATTATGTTTTTTCTTCACAATGGAATGAGAAAAGAAATCAATAACAAAAAGAAATTTGGGGTATTCACAACCATATGGAACAACATACTCCTAAGTATTCAATGTGTTAAAGATGAAATAAAAGCATCAAAACATACTTTGACAGTCTGGGCAACAAAGTGAGACCCCATCTCCACAAAAAAATAATTGTAGCCAGGCATGGTGTCACACACCTGTAATCCTAACGACTCAGGAAAATCTCTGAGCTCAGCAGTTAGAAGCTTCAGTGAGCTGTGATCAGACCACTGCACTGCAGCCTGGGTGTCTCCCAAGTGAGACCTGGTCTCGAGGTTTAAAAAAAAATTTTTTGATAAGAGAAAATGAAGATACTACATTCTAAAACTTACAGAATGAAGCTAAAGCAGTGCTTAGTGGGAAATTTATAGCTATAATTGCTGAAATCGAAAAAGCAATAAACATCCGAATTCAATAACTCAATCTTCCACCTTAAGACACATAAAAAGACGAGCAAACTAAACCCAAAGCAAGCAGAAAGGAGGGAAATAACAGATTAGAAATTAATCAAGTATGGAATATGAAAACAAGAGAAAATCAGTGAACCCAAAAGGTTATTCTTTTGAGAAGATCAACAGATTGGCAAACCTTGGGTAGACTGACCAGGAAAAAAGAAGACTCAAATTGATAAAATCAAGAATGAAAAAAAGGACATTACTACTGACCTTACAGAATTACAAAGGATCTTTAGGGAATACCATGAACAACTGTATACCAACATACAATTTTGTTGTTATTTATGTTAATTTCATGTTAGATAACTTATATGAAATAAAGACATTCCAAGAAAGACACAAACTACTAGAACTTACTCAAGAAATACAACTTCTGAATAGACAAGAAATTGAGCTACTGTTGTTACCACCACCACCACTACTGCTACTACTTTTTTTTTTTTTGAGACAGAGTCTCACTGTGTCACCACGCTGGAGTGCAGTGGTGCGATCTCTGCTCGCTGCAACCTCTGTCTCCCAGGTTCAAGCGATTCTCCTGCCTTAGCCTTCTAAGTAGCTGGGACTACAGGCACATGCCACCATCCCCAGCTAATTTTTTGTATTTTTAGTAGAGACAATATTTAACCATGTTGGCCAGGATGGTCTCCATCTCTACATCTCATGATCCACCTGCTTCGGCCTCCCAAAGTGCTGGGATGACAGGCATGAGCCACCGCAGCCAGTCTTATGAATATAAATGCAAAATTCTCAACAACATTCTATCAAACCAAATCCAGCAACAAATAAAAATAATTATATGCCATGGCCAAATGGAATCTATCCCAGTAGTGCAAGATTGGTTTACCAACCAAAAGTGAATCAATTTAATGTACCATATCAGCAAAATAAATAACACAAAGCATATGATCCTCCCAGTAGATGTAGAAAAACAGCATTTTCCAAAATTCAACATCTTCATGATAATGCTCAACAAAGTAGGAATGAATGTGAACTTCTTAACCTGATAAAGGCATCTGTGGAAAAGCCAAGAGCTAACATAATGCTTAATGGTTAAAGAATGAATGCTTTCCCCCTAAAATCAGGAACATGGACAAAATATCCACTTTCCCACTTTATTCAACATTTTAGGCAAGAAAAGGACACAAAACACCTCAGATTGAAAAGGAAGAAGAATTCTATCTAAAGATGACATAATCTTATAAATAGAAAGTCCTAAGAAATCTACTCAGAAACTACTAGAACTAATACATAAGTTCAGTAAAATTGCAGTTAAGATTAACATACAAAAATCAATTGTATTTCTGTACATTTGGAATAAAACTGAAAATGAAGTTAAAACCATTTAGAATCAACAAGAATAAAATTTGGGGGAATAAATTTGACAAAAGAAGTAAAAAAATGTATACTCTAAAAACTATAAAACATTGTTGAAAGAATTAAGACCTGAATAAATAGAAAGACATCCTACGTTTATCGATTGAAGGCAGCTGAGCTCACCACTGTATCACCCATGCATTCCCAAGTTCATAGAGTTTGCTGTTAAACTTAGAAAGTATACAACCCATAACAGCCCCATCATGATAAAATAACTTATTTTATAATGTCAACTCTTTACCTTGAGCTGTTAGGTCAGTTCATCCCAAAAGTAGGAGGTAGATCCCTTGATATTTTAGGTATGCCTCCTTAGATTTACGGTTACTTTTTCACAGTCTCCCAGTAAATGGAAAATAAAGCACGTTGTGTAACAATAATTTATAAGTAGTTATTATTCCTGTTTTATAGATAAAGAAGTGAAGCCCGGAGAGGCTTAATTTGCTTAAGGAAGGACAGCTGTGAAGCCATTGTCTAGTTCAGATCCATCAATTACAAAGCCCTGTTTCTTTTGACTATGCCATGTTGCATTTGAAACAGTAGTATATTAGATTTTTTAAATAATAGACTGGCCTCTTAGGTTTCAGAGTGGTTTTGTTCAGAGACCCTGTTTATCATATATTCCAATATTAAGAATTTGTATTCAATTGTTAATGCCATAAGTATCTATTTTGTGCTTACTGCATGCAGGCACTATGATGAGTAAATAGTGATGAATATATTAATCCTTACTTTAGCAGAGAAAGTAAGTATGAAAATAAACAATTGCAGTATAGCAGGATACCTGCAGTACTGAAAGTCTTAAATAAGTACAATGGTAACTTAGAAGAAAGTGATCAACTCTGCTGGAGTGGCCATAGAAGATAAGATGATTGAATTGGACATTCAAGGCTATGTAGGAGTTTGTCAGTGGATAGACCTGTGCCTTTCTGTGTCATGACTGACTGTGGGAACCATTTATGCATAAACATGAGTATTGGGTTTTTAAATAAATAATTACCTTAAGGTAGGAAAAGAAGTTCATTATTAGTTTGCAGGAATGCTGTGTTCCTTTACACCTTTTTAATAATTAGATTTGTGTTCAGATATAATTAAAACTTCTTGGCAAAATACAGAAGCCTGAGAAGGGAAATGCTTTTTGCTGACATGTGGTTTGTAAACTGCATTGCAAAACAACTACCTATTAGAGTTCTTTAATTCTGTTGTATCTGCTTTTTGGAATTTAAAGTTAAATGGACAAAGTAAAAGAAAAATGTGTGAGTTTATGAAGAATTTCATTTTTTTATCAAATTGTGGTAAACTCAACAATATACTTGGGAAATATGCTTTTCAAAGTTTTCAGGAGAAAAGCTTTAAATTGCATTTGTGACTTTTCTAGTTGTTAATGGTTTTTCACACACAAATATTGTGTTAATGTATCAGTGGTTTCTGATGAAACTATAAACCTTTTTAGCAACATTTATTTGGCAAAAAGCTTACTATCCTATAGGATTTTGAGCAGTTTCTAATTTGTATAGTTGTTACCTAAAATAATGAATGATAAATAAGTTCTGAGTTTCTGAGTTTCAGAAGACATGTCTAATTAGAGCCATATATCAACATAACTATTTTTGTGTGGTTTTTTTTTTTTTTTAAATTAACCAGCTCCCTTATTTATTTCTTAATGTAGCCTTTTGGTCAACTATTTCATGATTCCCCTTGGGATACATAGAGAAAAATGAAAGGGAAATGGGAATCTTCTACTTTTAGAATCTTTGATTTGACCAAGTTGTAATACACTTTTGGGCTAAATAAAAGACTACTACCTAATATAAATTTTTGGAAGTACATGTAGACAATTCTGGAAAATAGGGAATCTGTTTACAGGTGACTGGCAATTATTACAAATGAAAGGATGGGACTTTGTGTTTTGTTTTGGTTTTGGTTATTGCAGTGGCTGATGTTTTGGTACTCCAGAATAGGTTAAGTATGCAATATATGGTGATGGCAGAGGTTTCTGATATGCTATATTTGAGAAAATGTATTCACATATATGCAGATTTTAGGTATGGTTTTAATGGCAATACTCTTTGCAAACTCATTTGATTATATTTAAGGTAATCATTCTTTTGTGAAACTGCATTGCTATCTGAATCAAAAAATCTGTCTACATGAAACTATATGCTAAACTGTGTAAATAGCAATATATTAAAATCAGTGCCTTATGGTGAATCCAAAGTGATTAAAAGGAAACACTGCTTTACATTTATGAATACAGAAAATTGTTAATATTGTTAAAGACAAATATATTTCATTTTTAGATTATATAAATGGTGGAGAACTTTTTACTCATCTTTCTCAAAGAGAGCGTTTCACAGAGCATGAGGTGCAGATTTATGTTGGAGAGATTGTGCTTGCCCTTGAACATCTCCACAAGGTAAGACACTTCATTTTTCAAGTTTCTTTTTTGAAGGCTGTTAACTAAGGTAATAATGGAGTTAGAAGAGCTAATGTTTTTACATGTTATTGTCTTAGTGGAGATTATGAAAGCACACTTAAAGAAGAACATTACCAGTTTCTCAATTTCATAATTATGTTTGAAAAAAAATCTACCTTTCAATTGTATTTGCTGTGATGCAGATTAAAAAGACAGAACCTAAGCAATTTTTCACTTTTTTTCAGGAAAAATCCTAATGCTTATTTGTTACAAAGTATCATTAAAATAAAGGCTTTTAATTATTAAAATAACCAATAAAATGAAACCATCAGTCTTAATACGTATTTCCTTCATTGTAATTTACTGCATTGCAGACTCTGCCTGTACATCTTCAGAGTGTGTCCTGATGAGGTTGGAGAATAAGAGTTATTTTCCACTCTCCCACTCTGGCTTTCTTTCCATTTGTTTTGTCCCTGACACCATCTCTTGCTCCCACCTGCTCTCTACTCCATTTAGTAGGATGAACTCTTACTAAAAAACTTTACATAAAATTCATGTCTGTGACCCTGTTTAAACTGTAACAATCAGTTTAAACTTTAAGAAATGTTATTGCAGGCTGGACATGGTGGCTTATACCTGTAATCCCAGCACTTTGGGAGGCCAACGCAGGTGGATCACCTGAGGTCAGGAGTTCAAGATTAGACTGGCCAATATGGAGAAACCCTATCTCTACTAAAAATACAAAAAAAATAGCTGGGTGTGGTGGTGCACACCTATAATCCCAGCTACTTGGGAGGCTGAGGCAGGAGAATTGCTTGAACCTGGGAGGTGGAGGTTGCAGTGAGCCAAGATCGTGCCATTGCACTCCAGCCTGGGCAACAAGAGTGATCCAGCCTGGGCAATAAGAGTGAAACTCAGTCTAAAAAAAAAAAGAAAGAAAGAAAAAAAGTTATTGCGGATACCATTAATCTTGAGCCAAGAAATTTTGACTCCATTTTTTGTTTGTTTTACTTAACGAGGAAATACTGTAGATGCAGTCTTTCTGTGGGCTGCGCTCGTGTTTTTCCTCAGAGACAGAAAATGCTCAAGTAATTTTTAAATTAGGACAATTCAGGTACATCATGAAGCCACCCTTCCTTGTCATGTTGTATTCAGGTCCTACACTAATTTAAGATAGAGATTCAAGTGCCGATTATGGAGCATAGAAAAGAAAGGAGAGAACTGGAGGGAAAAGGAAGGATGAAGGATGAAATTTCTTTCTTTTTTTTTTTTTAAAGTCGGGGTTTCACCATGTTGGTCAGGCTGGTCTTGAACTCCCTACCTCAGGTGATCCGCCTGCCTTGGCCTCCAAAGTGTTTGGATTACAGGCGTGAGCCACCGTGCCCGTCCGAAGGATGAAATTTCTAAAGGGGTAGGCAGCAAGGTGGAGGTAACAGATGGGTGAGGCTGTGAGAATAAATGATGATAAAATGTAAGAAAAAAAGAGATCAAGAAAAGGGCAGATCTAGCCCAGAGCAGAAACAAGACCTGCCAGGTAAAGGGAGATTGTTCAGAGTAGGAATCTTAAGGAGACTGAATGAAAAATGTATGAGAACAAGGAGAGAAAGAAACCTCTGGCAATGGGGGGTGGAGGGCAGGGCTGCAGAGCAATGGAGAGGAAGGGGAACAAGGTGCAGTAAAGTAGGCACTCAAACTGAGGTAGCGAAAACAGACACTTGGACTTCTTTTGATAGAAGTCTTGCTACAGTAACAAGCTTTAAGATGATTTTTGTAGGATATCAGATAGTTAAGACATTTTCATATAAGAAACAATTGGACCCAGGAATACGCTGCAAAGAAGGACCTTTCAAATTTATGATTTAGGGGAATTAGCTTATGATATAAAAATGATGGTAGAAATCATTATAAATATGAGTAAAAAACAAAATGAATAGCTCCAGTGGGTAAGCTAGGAAGTCCAGTGTAGTGGTGCTATCTCGGCTCACTGCAGCCTCCACCTTCCCAGGCTCAGGTGACCCTCTCATGTCACCCTCCCGAATTGCTGGGACCCAGGCACATGCCATCACACCTGGCCAAGTTTTATAGTTTTTATAGAGATGAAAGGTTTTGCTATGTTGCCCAGGTTGGTACTGAACTCCTAGACTAAAGCAATCTGCCCGCCTCAGCCTCCCAGATTGTTGGAATTACAGGTGTGAGCCGCTGTGCTCGTCTGAAAATCCAGATTTTAATTTATGTGAAACTTGCCCATAGTCAAACACAGAAGTAAAGAAAACAATGAATATTGGATATAAGTGTAACTGATATGGAATGAGAGTAATATAGCAAATGAGATGTCGGTTAACCTTCTCTTAACCTTACTAAAAAGATACAGATGATTATAATACAAAGCCAGCAATGTTAATCTTGAAAAGCTACTAACATTGGGTTTTACAGGAAGAGGCAAGAATGGATATTCACTTGCAAGTAATGAGATGACACAGATAGCAAATTACTTGTTCCTAAAATGTTTTCCAGAGGTTTTTTTCTTTTTTTTTTTGTAGGAAAAAGCATCTCCTGGTTGTTAGTTGCATGTAATGCTTGAAGTCAATGTCCCTTCAATATAAGCTCTAGATATTTTCCTTCCTTTATGTCTTGCAGAACACTGAGGCTCTTAGAGGAAAATTGCGTAGTGCTTTTGTGTTTTGTTTTGTTTTGTTTTGTTTTGTTGATATCGGGCCTCGGTCCTTTGCCTAGACTGGAGTGCAGGGGCATGATCACAGCTCCAAACCTACTGGGCTGAGGTGACCCTCCTACTTCAGCCTCCCGAGTAGCTGGGACAACAGGCATGCACCACCACGACTGGCTAATTTTTGTATTTTTTGTAGAGATGGAGTTTTGCCGTGTTGCCCAGGCTAGTTTCAAACTCCTGAGCTCAAATGATCTTCCCACCTCGGCTTCCCAAAATGCTGGAATTACAGATGTGGGCCACCCGTACCTGTCCACCGCTTTTTATTCTGTTTTTAAAAAATAGAGACAGGGTCTTGCTCTGTTGCCCAGCATGGAATGCTATCATAGGTCACTGTGGCCTCAAACACCCTGGGCTCAAGTGATCCTCCTGCCTCAGCTTCCCAGGTAGCTCTAGGACTACATGTGTGCCACCACACCCAGCTAAGTTTTTACAATTTTTTGTAGAGATGGGTCTCACTGTGTTGCCCAGGCTGGTCTTGAGCTCCTGGATTCAAGTGACCCTCCTGCCTCAGCCTTCCAGAGTACTCAGATTACAGGCGTGAGACACTGTGCCTAGCCCCTAGTGTTTTTCTGTACGTAATTTTGTTTTTCACCTTCCAAAGTATTCAGATTACAGAGGCGAGAGACTGTCCCTGGCCCCTAGTGTTTTTCTGTATGTAATTTTGTTTTTCATTTTAAGAGATTATTAAGAACTTTCTCATATTCTTAGTGTTGAGGAAAACAATATTTCTAAGTTTAGAAACATTTAATTCAGGCCAACATAACTTAAAACATGAAAAATAGAATTCATGCAGATCAAGCACCTCTTGTATGAGTTGGATAGATTTATTTGTTATATAGCTGAAGTGTTTTGCTTATAGAACTTACAAAAAAGTAAGTTTTATAAACGCAAAGTAAAATAGAGGGATCTATAAATGTTACTTAACTGATTGGCTTTTGCTTATTTAGAACTAAAGTTTGAGCCTAGTACAGTGGCTCACACCTGTAATCCCAGCTACTCTGGAGGCCGAGGCAGGAGGATAGCTTTAGCCCAGAAGTTTGAGGCTGCAGTGAGCTAGGATCATGCCACTGCATGCCAGCCTGAGTGACCAAGTGAGACCCTATCCCCTCCCCCAAAAAAACAAAGAACTAGACTAAAATTAACCTATGATCTTCAACCTTTAGGTTTAAGAACCTGTTAATCAACAATTCTTTATCAATTACTTATTTTATACATGGTGTACTGCACAAATACTGGATAAATACATAAAAAGTGAAAAACAGAGTTAGTATAGGTATATAAAGACAAATAGGAAATACCTAGAAAATATCAGTCATATATAGGTAAGTATAATATAAACATAGGTGTTGTAGGATGAAAAACAAAGAAATGACCAGGGTAGGATCTGGTTAGTCAGAAAAGCCTTCTGAATCCATTAGGAAGTGATGGACAAGAATTGGCTACAAAAGCACCTGAAGGTCATCTAGAGTGAGGGTGAAATAGGAAGAGTAGAGACATAAAGAAGCACTAGTCAAGAGGGAGGCCCTAAAGAAGCTGACCCTACAAAGTAGACCCTGTGCATGAGGAGAACAAAGACATGGTTAGAGAGGTCCAGGGAACGCAGCAGATAAAAGAACTTACATTTGCCCTGACCAGTCACCGAGGGCCATCACAGGATCCTGAGGAGGGAAATACCTTTAAAAAAAAAAAAAGGTAGATAAGAAAGACTGTCCTAATTCATTTTTTGTAAATTATTTGAAAATTCATATTTGTTTGTTTTTGCAGTTGGGGATTATATATCGTGACATTAAGCTTGAGAATATTCTACTTGATTCTAATGGCCATGTGGTGCTGACAGATTTTGGTCTAAGTAAGGAGTTTGTGGCTGATGAAGTGAGTATGATATTTTAATTTAAAGTTAATAATAACACAATGTAAACAAGAATGACAGCTTAGCTGCAGAATAAACATTTAGTAGAAAACTCCCATATGAATTTGAATTTTTGTGCAGGGTTTGCCCAGGGGAAAATTTTGACATGAAAATGTAGAGATTTTTAATTTAGAATTAATAGGGGACCATCCTGTTAAAATTGCTATAAACCTTGATAGATATATCAGAATTCCCATTTATTTAAAAAATAAAAATAAAAAAAAGATACTATGCATTTAACTTTCCCCATCAAATATATAAAATGTAACTGAAAAATTAAATAACTCTTTTGGCCCTTGAGGAGAATTATGGCCTTGATGGTGGCCAATAAAGAATCACAAAGCTGGCCAGGCGTGGTGGCTCACGCCTGTAATCCCAGCACTTTGGGAGGCCAAGGTGGGTAGATCACCGGAGGCTGGGAGTTCAAGACCAACCTTACCAACATGGAGAAACCCTGTCTCTATTAAAAATACAAAATTAGCCAGGCACAGTGGCGCATGCCTGTAATCCCAGCTACTTGGGAGGCTGAGGCAGGAGAATCGCTTGAACCCAGGAAGCGGAGGTTGTGGAGAGCCAAGATTGTGCCATTGCACTCCAGCCTGGGCAACAAGAGTGAAACTCCATCTCCAAAAAAAAAAAAAAAAAAAAAGATTCATACAAAGCAAAGTACATACAGTTTACATTACGATAGCAAAGTAGGACATGCTATGAAGACCCTTTAAATCCTCTTGACAAGAAAGAGATCTACCAGACCCAATTTTTAAATAATATTGCTGGTTTTTGCTCAATATCAATTAAAATGTCATGGCTAATATGCAGATTTTACATATGGAGGACTTCAATTTTCAGTATTAATTAGAATTTGTTTAATATTACAAAAGCATTTAATGACACTTAAAATTGTACATCTGTAAGTTGTAATTAAATACTGTTTATGTAGTGGTTGTAATAGAAGTTACATTTATTTCTACATTACTAGTTACTCAAGATAAGTAAGTAAATTTGAATGTCAGTTTGATTTCTATCCAGGAAATTGTTGGTATAGAATATGGAATTGTAGTAATATTTTTGTAGTGAAACACTTTGTTTTATAAAATACATCATTCTTGGATTCCAAGTTAGGTATATCGATTTCTGATTGGTTTTTGGAGTATTGCTAAAGCAGTCCTAGGTGAGTGAGATAAGTGCTGAAATTATAAAAATTAAACATCCTAATTTTTTAATCACATATATTCATTCATTTTACTTATACAATAAATATTTATTGATCACCTCTGCTATGCTGGGTACTGGGCAATACAATAATAAATGAAATGGAAATGATGTCTGCCTTCATGAAGCTGTAGTTATTGCAGTAAATTGATTATATTTGATACAAATATCATAGTTATAAAATAGATGAATTTTGAGGAGTTTACTTCTAAATTTGATGCTTAAAACTTTTTATGCCTTTGTAAAATTTTAGTGGCAACTTGTAGTTAAATCTGTTTACTGTTGCCTCCTTAATAAATCCCACAAGAATAAAAGGAAAGGGATAAAATAGACATGCACTCAAAAGGGAAAAGAGAAAATAGCAACCACGTTTTAGAAGATGGACAACAATAACATTCATGGGAAGCCTAAAAGCAGGCTCTCTGTACTTCTGACCCCCTCGAAAGGTTCAAGAATTGGGAGTCAGGAGGTATCTCTCGAAGTAGGAATGCAGGTGATGCAGGACTCAGGAGGATTGATTGAAAGTTTGTGTAAGAAACAGGTAACCCCCAGATCCTATCTCTGCCCCTGTTCATATAGGCAGCTGTGCCTTCCTCATCCTAAGGGAAGACTATAAAGGTCTGCATTCAGGGACAATGGGCACAGCTAAGGATGAGGATACCATACAGAAAATGACAGGTATGGTGAAAATGGACACACAGAACTGTGCAAACTCCCTCAGTCGCTTTCTACCACTTCACTCTGAGCACAGTGGCTTCCCAGGCAGGAGTTCAGAGGATTTTTCTCTGAGAAACCAAGAACAAAAACCCTACAGATGATATCAGTAGTTTTGCCTCTGAACTGGCCCAGCCAGATCTTTCTATAGAAAAGCCTGGGACTTGGCAGTGTGTTTGTGATGATCTCACAATTTAAAAAAATAATTTTGTAACTGTATTTCAGTGTAATTAATTTCCTCCATAATACTATCTATTTTAAAATACTATTTTGAGAAGGAGTCCACAGGCTTCAACAGAGTTCCAAAGAGGTCCTTAGTCTGTAAATGTTTAAAATCCCCCCTGAATAGAGAGATTTGATTATCACTTTCATTTGCACATTCACTTCGTTGATATTTGTTGAGGGCCTTCTATGTGCCAGATCAGCGGTCCCCAACTTTTTTGGCACCAGGGACTGGTTTCCTAGCAGACAATTTTCCCACAGACTGAGGTGGGGATATGGTTTCAAGATTATTCAAATGCATTACATTTATCATTAGATTCTCATAAGGAACGTGCAACCTAGACCCCTTGCATGTACACTTCACAATAGGGTTGGCACTCCTAGGAGAATCTAATGCTACCACTGTCTGACAAAAGACAGAGTTCAAGTGGCAATACTTGCCTGCTGCTCACCTCCTGCTGTGCGCCCTGGTTCCTAACAGGGGTTAGGGGCCTCTGTGCTAGATGGTAGGCTAGGTTCTGGTAGTATACTGATGAAAATAATCACTTAATGAATCCTCTGTTGATAGGTATGTGTGGCTGACCATTTGGCGTGCCTGATCATTTGGCAATAGATAGAAATAGACTTTGGCCCTGGGGAACAGCAAATGTTAGGACCCAAAACCAAACAAACAAAAATCAAAGTTGACCAGAGTTGCTAGGTCTTAATACAGTAATAAACATTAGTCAGAAATGCTGTGTGACAAGAGGAGAGTTTTCTGCTTCTTATGTCAACAGCTTCCCCTCAAGGGGATGATGGGGATCCAGTAAGATACCATCATCTTTGAGCACTTAGTGGTTTGGATACAAAAATGAAATAATAGAGTTCAAGCTGAAGTAGAGGAGTAATTGATAGGCACCCTTATTTACTGAATACAGCCTTGCTATAGGTTATGTTAATAGTTTAACATTACTATTAAGCTTAGGGGGTTGCTTGTCTCTTTGATCCTTAGACTGCCTGCTCATTCTTCCTCTTAGCCCTAGAAGACATATTGTCATGCTAGGCTTCAGGTTTAATTCTCAGGGCTCAGGTAGGAGTTTTCCTTTGCTGAGTCCCCTAAAACTTGATCTAATGTTTCTTTGCTCTTCTGATTCCACCCAGCACCTGTTTAGGAAGTTTCTCTACCTAGACCCTTTCTACCTTAAAAATATTTCCATGAAACTATTTGTTTTGATTAGATAGCATTCCTTTTTGGTTTCATATGTCAGCTCCAACTAAGCAAAACATCATATTTTTTTGGAACAAGGTTCTTTCTGCTCCATCCCTACTCTGCCTTCTTGGTTTCCAGGTTAAATGTGTATCTTTATGATATGGTTTTGCTGTGTCTACACCCAAATCTCATCTTGAATTCCCATGTGTAATGGGAGGGACCTGGTAGGAGGTAACTGAATCATGGAGGCAGATTTTTCCCATGCTCTTCTTGTGATAGTGAATAAGTTTTACGAGATCTGATGGTTTTAAAAATGGGAGTTTCCCTGCACAAATTCTCTCTCTCTCTTTGCCTGCTGCCATCCATGTAAGACATGACTTGCTTCTCCTTGCCTTCCACCATGATTGTGAGACCTCCCCAGCCACATGGAACTGTAAGTCTATTAAACCTCTTTCTTTTGTAAATTGCCTAGTCTCAGATATGTCTTTATGAGCAGTATAAGAATGGAATAATACAGCAAATTAGTACCACAAGTGGGATGCTGCTGAAAAGATATCTGAAAATGTGGAAGCCAATTTGGAACTAGGTAACAGGCAGAGATTGGAACGGTTTGGAGGGCTTAGAAGAAGATAGGAACATATGGGAACGTTTGGAACTTCCTAGAGACTTGTTAAATAGCTTTGACCAAAATGCTGATAATGATATGGACAATGAATCTGCCTGAGGTGGTCTCAGATGGAATGAGGAACTTGTTGGGAGGGAACAAAGGTGACTCTTGTTATGTTTTAGCAAAGGGACTGGTGGCATTTTGTCCCTACCGGAATTGTGAAATTGAGAGAGATTATTTAGGGTATCTGGCAGAAGAAATTTCTTAGCAGCAAAGCATTCAAGAGGTGACTTGGGTCCTATTAAAGGCATTCAGTTTTAAAAGAGAAACAGAGCATAAAAGTTTGGAAAATTTGCAGCCTGACAATTCAATAGAAAAGAAAATCTTGTTTTCTGAGGAGAAATTCAAGCCAGCTGCAGAAATTTGCATAAGTAATGAGGAGCTGAATGTTAATCACCATAACAATGGGGAAAATGACTCCAGGCCATCTCAGAGGCCTTTGTGGCAGCCCTTCCCCTCATAGGCCTGGAGGTTTAGGAAGAAAAAATGGTTTCCTGGGCTGGTCGCAAGGTCCCTCTGCTATGTGCAGTCTAGGGACTTGGTGCCCTATGTCCCAGCTGCTCCAGCCATGACTAAAAGGGGCCAAGGTACAGCTCAGGCTGTTGCTTCAGAGAATGGAAGCCTTGGCAGCTTCCATGTGGAACTGAGCTTGTGGGTGCACAGAGAAGTCAATAATTGAGGTTTGGGAACCTCTGCCTAGATTTCAAAAGATGTGTGGCAACACCTGGATGCCCAGGAAGAAGTTTGCTGCAAGGATGGGGCCCTCATGGAAATCCTCTGCTAGGGCAATGTGGAAAGGAAATATGGAGTTGGAGCCTCCACACAGAGTTCCTACTGGGGAACCTCCTAGTGGAACTGTGAGAAGAGGGCCACTGTTCTTTAAACCTCAGAATGGTAGATCCACCGACAGCTTGCAGCACGCACCTGGAAAAGCCAAAGACACTCAATGCCATCCTATGAAAGCAGCCAAGAGGGGATCTATACCCTGCAAAGCCACAGGGGCAGAGCTGCCCAAGGCCTCAGGAACCTACCTTTTGCATCAGCGTGACCTGGATATGAGACATGGAGTCAAAGGAGATCATTTTGGAGCTTTAAGATTTGACTGCCCCACTGGATTTTGGACTTGCATGGAGCCTGTATCCCCTTTGTTCTGGCCAGTTTCTCCCATTCGGAATGGTATATTTAACCAGTGACTGTATCTGCATTGTATCTAAGAAGCAGCTAACTTGCTTTTAGAGGCTCATAGCTGGAAGGGACTTGCTTTGTCTCAGATGAGTCTTTGGACTATGGACTTTTGAGTTAATGCTGAAGTGAGTTAAGACTTTGGGGGACTGATGGGAAGGTATGATTGGTTTTGAAATGTGAGGACATGAGATTTGGGAGGGGCGAGGGGTGGAATGATATGGTTTGGCTGTGTCCTCATCCCCATCTCATCTTGAATTCCCACATCTTGTGAAAGGGACCTGGTGGGAGGTAATTGAATCATGGGGGCACGTTTTTCCTCTGCTGTTCTCATGATAGTGAATAACTCCCACGAATCTGACGGTTTTAAAAACAGGAGTTTTCCCACACAATTTCTGTCTCTCACTTTACCTTCTGCCATCCATGTAAGATGTGACCTGCTCCTCCTTGCCTTCCGCCATGATTGTGAGACCTCCCCCGGCCACATGGAACTGTGAGTCCATTAAACTGCCCAATCTTGGATATGTCTTTATCAGCAGCATGAGAATGGACTGATACACTCTACCTGCCTTCTCTTCTCTTTAACCTCTTCCTCTTTGACTATTTCTATCACTGTTTAAGCATACATAGTCTTTCCTTCTTACAGTTTTAAAAATAGGGAGATGAATGGACTGATAAATAAAAATAAAAAAACTCAAAATACCATATTCCTGCCTAGCTATTGTCTCATTATTCTCCTTTGTCAATATTTGTCTCTTCTTATTCATATATCACTTATGTCAATATTTGTCTCTTCTTATTCATATATCACTTACTCCCTTATCAATTCCAATTCTGCTTGTACCCTCCCCCTACATCTACTGAGGCTGTTCTTGCCAGTGTTGCCATTGACCTTCATATTAATTCTTTTTAGTCACCTTGCTTGACTGCCTGGTAGTGTTGAACTGGAAATCACCTCTCACCTTGGCTCTGTGACACAACACCCTCCTGACTTTCCTTCTCTCTCACACTGCCTTTTGTAGGCTCTCCCTCTTTGACCCTTGGGTTCCCCTCAGCTCAATCCTAGGTACTCTTCTCTTTTTATGCTTTACTTTTCTTATATGCTGTTCATTTCCCAACCTTCTCTTCTGGGCTCAGGACCCAAATATGTGAATGTTGTGTCTCCACTTGGCTCTCTCACAGGCTCCTCAAAATAAACATTTTCAAAATGGAAGTAATCTCCCACCCAAGTCTGCTTCTCTGTCAGCATATCACAATTTTATATTATAAATTCTGGCTTCATTTGGTCTGGGAAATATTTTTAGTCTTCAGAAATTTACTTTTTATGTATGTTTGATGTTTCTGCTCATGATATTATACTTATCTCTGTATATATATTAATTTAGTAATTCAAAAATCTTGGAATATTTACCATTGCCAGGTATTGCACTACACCCTAGAAATATAATGGTGAACATAACACATTCCTTATCCTCCTGATCGTATATTCTAGAGATATTTGTCAAATATTCATATAAAAATATTCATACAATTATTATTGTTATTTTATTTTTAAGACAGGGTCTTGATCTGTTGCCCAGGGTGGCAAGATCTTGGCTCACTGTAACCTCTGCCTCCTGGGCTCAAGCCCCCCTCCCACCTCAGACTCCTAAGGAGCTGGGATTCCAGGCACATGCCACTATGCCCAGCTAATTTTTGTATTTTTTGTAGAGATAGGGGTTTCAGCATGTTGCTCAGTTTGGTCTTGAACTGAACTCAAATAATCCGCCTACCTTACTCTCCCGAAGTGCTGGGATTATAGGCATGAGCTACCATGCCCAGACCATATAATTGTTTCTAGATAATGGTTTGCAGCCTAAACATACAGGTTAAAGTAAATCTATTTTAGAAACTTTAAAAACATTTTATGATAATGAAAATTTGCTACCTTTACTGTTCTGTTCTCAGCCACAAAATTCAGTCAATCTCTTGAGACTCTGAAAATAATAAAACATTTCTAATTTGCAGGCTAATATATATCTTCCATAGAATTTTTTGGAAGTATAGTTTTACAAACATTTGTTGAGTTCTTACTTCCAGTCAGAGAATCTGGTAGTTATTGTATATTTTATTTTAACATTGAAGATTTAAAGATAATTTTTAAAAAGTGTGGGTAAAGTGATGATAGCTTCAAAATTGTGTCTGTTCTTATGTAAGCAAATAATGTCAAAAAGGACACATTTATGTTTATGATTAAATATGGTATATGCATTCTGTTTTTATGATTTAATAATGAACATTTGAAAATTTTCAGAACAGATCAATAACATGAATCCCCAGGTAAATACAACTATAAGATTCAGTTAAGAAAAATAATGTGTTGACTGAACAGTACAGAGTATCTGTATTTAAAGGGAAAAGCCTATGGATTTATGACTATTTTTGTTTTTCTAGAAGTAGAGAAATCTAACCTTCCTCAATTCAGATAATGTATTTATTGATTAATTCTTTGAACATATAAGAGGCATTTTAGTTAGGGGGATCTTTCTCTGTTTCCTAGTTTTGGGACATTAGGCAAGTTACTTAGTCATTAACCTTTCTGAGTCTTAATTTTGTCATCTGTAAAATAATATTTAGCTTATCTACTTTATAGAATTGTCATACCGACACAATGAATTAATGCTTGTGAAAGTACTTTTTAAAGTGTAAAGCACTATATTAGTTCCATTTGTGGGAAGTACTGTTTAGATTTCAGATTACTGTGAGCAAAATTAAAATACACAGTTGAGAATTTTCAGTTATTCTCTCTTTATTTTCATATCTGTAGGAAAGTTTTCAGTTACATCTTTCTCTAATTAATGCCTAGCTAATAGTGCCACTTTCAAGTTTCTGCCTTGTAATGTACATAATCGGGTTCCATAAAGAGCGTGTTTGCATTGAGAATCAGATAACCTAACCTTCTATGATAGCTCTTTAGTTACTGTAGCTCTCTTCCTGATTGATTTGTACTGACATGTAGTCATGATTTTTTAAATTTGCATATGTCCTGAAAACCTATTAGGTCTCTGATAATAAGCCCTATCCATCATTTGCCAAAATCAGTGACTGTAGGATTTTAAGGTAAACATTGATTTGGAGGTGTTGGGAAAATAGGAGACCTGGAAACTAAAGTGTTACCCTGTTGCCCCCGTTCTTCCTCTCCTCAAACACTATTACGCAATATTCAGATGCTAACACATTAGTTTGAGCCATTCATTAGTGAGATTTTTTTTTCCCTCAGGTATCAGAGCAGACCTTTGATACCCCTCCAAACGATGGGGGGTAAACAGGGATTGCCTGCCAACTGTCTTCTTCACAGATCCTTTTATAATTCTTCTTATGGCAGAAATTTTTGGCTCTGGTAAGGTTTACTCATGTTTTTTTAAAAGTAGATTTATGTGAGTAACAACACAGAGCAAGCAGAGACAACTTTTGAAATGAGATTATTTTCACAGAAATTTCCAAGTATTATATATTCCATTTGTTCAAAAAATGTTAAATATATGTTTTTAAATTTACTTGATAACTATATTTAGCAGTCACAGTTTATTTTTATCTATTTTCTAATAAAGAAAGGAAAATGATTCAAAATTATGCTGAGTGTCAGGAACTTAAAAGCCCATAAGGGAATTTAGCAAAAGATATCCTAGGTTAATAAGAATGCATAAATGTGAACAATACATGTTTATATTTTCCAAAATTCTCTTTAAATTTTTATTCTATAAAATACAATAAAAATAGAAAGTGATATAACTGACTTAATGTTCCCACTATTCACATTTTCAGTTATGAAAGTTTTATATTTCCCATTCATTCAGTGAATATTGATTGAATTTCTCCTGTGATCCAGGCACTATTCTGTCTCAGTTTACTGTTCTGTTCTCAACCACAAAATTCAATCAATCTCTTGAGACTCCGAAAATAATAAAAGTTGAGATCTTGTAATGAGTTAAATGGATACAAATTCTTCTACACAGGGAGGCAGACAACAAATAAGTGAAGTACTTCTCTAGTATGTTAGACAGTGATAAGTTGCAAGAAGAGAAGTATAGTAGGGAAGAGGAGTAGGGAATAGGGTGAGAAGAGGCTACACTTTGAAATGAGTTGGTCAGGAAAGGCTTCACCAAGGTGATAGTGCAGTAGAGATATGAAGGAAGTGAGAGGATGAGCCATGTAGATAGGAAGGAGACTTCTAGGTAGAGGGAGCAGCCAGTGTTAAGGCCCTTTAAGGTGGGGTTATGGAATAAGTGAGGGTTAGAGGCCATTGTGGGCATACAGAATGAGTGAGAGTTAGAATGGTAGGCAAGAAGGATATGGGGGTGGTCATATGGAAGAAGGATTGTGCAGATAACACAGATCATTGTAACACAGATATCACACTGATATCGACCACCCAAACCCTGATAACTACCTCCTATAATAATCCGGCAGATAAAGTGGGAAATTGCTGGGACACTGCCCTTGAGAAGGATAACATAAAATGCTCAAGTGAGTTTGTGCATGATCATGTTACTAGTGCTTAACAAGTTCATGCTTAGAAACAGGGAAGAAAGTTGAGTTAATAGGCACACATGTGAGTGTAGCTTAAATGTCATGTACTGGCAACTTACAGAAGATCTGTTTTCTCACTGAGTGTGTGGAAGAGAATGGACACATCGAAGTTTTAAGAGAGAGGGGATGATATAAAATAACCAACTAACGATGTGGGAGAGTGAATGGATAAGAGAAATGAATGTGTTTGCTGGGTACCATTAAAGACGCACATGAGATTCCTGTTCATGAATTTAAAGTGAAATTGGCTGGGCATGGTGGCTCATGCCTGTAATCGCTTGAGCCCAGGAGTTTGAGACCGGTCTGGGCAACACAGTGAGACCTCATTCCTTTAAAAAATAAAAATAAAAAATTAGCCGAGCATGGTGGCACCTGTCTATATTCCTAGCTACTTGGGGAGGCTGAGTTGGGGGGATCATTTGAATCCGGGAGGCAGAGGATGCACTGAGCCAAGATCATGCCACTACACTATAGCCTGGATGAACAGAATGAGACCCTGTCTCAAAATGAATGAATGAAAGAAATTGGTCAACCTGATTGTATGGTTTTCTCCAACAACATGTAGCTGCACTGGTGCAGGTAAAGAGTATGTGGTAGATTGAATTTAACTGTGTTTTAGTACTCTTATTTTGTGTGTGTGTGTATCCATAAACAATGTATACTATTATCTTGTTTTTTGAACGTACATATATGACATATTCTATTGCAAATTATTTTTTATTTGACCTATTCTTGAAATTTATCCAAGTTGATAAATGAGGTGTTTCATTTAACTATTGTCTAATAATCCTTTGTATTAGTATCCAGTTTATTTATCCTTTATCCTACTGAGGTACATTTAGGTTGTTTCTGTCTTTTCTATCACAGTGTTGCATTTTTCCCGCTGATGTTATGGATTTGTTACAGTTATTTAAGTATTATAGATACCTACCCTCTATAACTATATGTTTTGTAAATTTCTTTTCTAAAATTTTTACTTGTTTTTAATTTTGTTTCATGGTATTTTTTGCCATTTGACATTTGAATAAGATCCAATGCACTAATCTTTTCTTTTAAAGCTTATGTTTTTTGAATAAAAGTTTTTACATTTTAGTTTTAAAAAACCCACAAAACAAAAATTACCATCTTAACCATTTGTGAATATATGTTTCAGTAGCTTTAATAATATTCATTTTGTTATATAACAGATCTCCAGCCTTTTTTCATCTGGCAAAATTGAAACTCTATACCCATTGAACACAACTTTCCTTTTCCCCTTTCCCCTAACCCCTGGCAACCACCATTCTGCTTTATATTTCTATGAGTTTGACTACTTATGATATACCATGTCAGTGAAGTTGTACGGTGTTTTATTTTTGTGACTATTTCACTTAGCATAGTGTTCTCAAGGTTCATCCATGCTGTAGCATGGGATAGGATTTCCTTCTTTATTAAGAGTGAATAATATTCCATGGTATTTATATGGCACATTTTGTTTATTCATTCATCTGTTGATGGACATTTGGGTTGTTCCCACTTCTTGGCTGTTGTGAATAATGCAGTGAATGTGGTTGTGCAAATATTTCTTCAAGAATCTGCCTTCAATTCTTTGGGATATATAACCACAAGGGGAATTGCTGGATCATATATTAATTCTACTTCTAATTTTCAAAATTTTTCGAGGAATATTCATACTATTTTCCATAGCATCTGTACCATTTTACATTCTCACCAGCAGTGCTAAAGTGTTCCAGATTCTCCATATCTTTGCCAACACTAGTTATTTTGGTGATTTGGGGGATTGAAATTTTTTTTCTGTTTTGTTTTATTTTCTTGTTTTTGAGACAGAGTCTCACTTCATCACCCAGACTGATGTGCAGTGGCATGGTCTTGGCTCACATTCAAGAGATTCTCCTGCCTCAGCCTCCTGAGTAGCCAGGATTACAGGTGTGCACCATCACACCTGGCTAATTTTTATATTTTTAGTAGAGACAGAGTTTCACCATGTTGGTCAGACTGGTCTCAAACTCCTAACCTAGTGATCTACCCACCTTGGCCTCCCAAAGTGCTGGGATTACAGGCATGAGCCACCACTCTCAGCCTGGTGGGTTTTTTTTTTGGAGAGGGGGCGGGGGGTGTTGAGATGGAGGCTTGCTCTGTCGTCCAGGCTGGACTTCAGTGGCACGATCTTGACTCACTGCAACCTCCACCTCCCAGGTTCAAGCGAGTCTCCTGCCTCAGCCTCCCGAGTAGCTGGGAGTACAGGCGCATGCCACCACATCCAGCTAATTTTTTGTATTTTTAGCAGAGACAGGGTTTCACTGTGTTAACCAGGATGGTCTTGATCTCCTGACCTTATGATCCACCTGCCTCTGCATCCCAAAGTGTTGGGATTACAGGTGCGAGTCACCTCGCCTGGCTGTGTTCTTGTTTTTCTAGTGGCTGTCTTAATGAGTGTAAGGCGAAATCTCACTGTAATTTTGATTTGAGTTTCTTTAATCATTAGTGATGCTGAGCATCTTTTCATATGCTGTTAACCATTTGTATTTATCTTTGGGGAAATGACTATTAAAGTCCTTTGCTCATTTTAAAATCAGGTTAGTTGTGGGTTTTGTTGTTGTTTTTAGGAGTTGTTTATATATTCTAGATATTAGTTCCTTATCAGATAAATGATTTGCAAATATTTTCTCCCATTCTGCAGGTTGCCTTTTCATTCTGTTTGTTTTGATTTGCAGAAGTTTTTAAGTTGGATATAGTCCCATTTGTCTATTTTTGCTTTTATTGCCTGTGCTTTTGGTGTCATATCTAAGAAATCATTGACAAATTTAATGTCCTGAAGCTTTCCCCATATGTTTTCTTCTAGGAGTTTTACAATTTTAGGTCTTCCATTTAGGGTATAAAAACCAAGTGGAACTATTTTATATTTTTAATGCAGATAACTCAATTACCTTTAAAGTATTTGTTGACTAGTCAGTCTTTTCTTTAACTGAAATTCAACTTCTGTCATATAACTACGTTCTCATGCATGTTTATGAGTCTGTTTTTAGGCACTTCATTGAATTCCATTTGTCTGTCTGTTTGTCTTGCCCTGCATCAGAACCAAAATATCTTAAAGCATCTGACTGGCTGGGCATGGTGGCTTACACCTGTAATCTCAGCACTTTGGGAGTCTGAGATGGGAAGATCGCTTGAGGCCAGGATTTTGAGACCAGCCTGGGCAATATAGGAAGACTTCATCTCTACAAAACGTAAAAAAATTAGCTGAGTGTGTTGGTGTATGCCTTTAGTTCCAGCTGCTCGGGAGGATGAGTCAGAAGGTTCACTCAAACCCAGGAATTCAAGGTTGCAGTGAGCTGCAATCATGCCACTGCACTCCAGCCTGGACAACAGAGTGAGACTTTATCTCAAAAAATAAAAAAAAAGCCTATCACTTTATAATAAGTCTTGATTCTGGAAAGGTGAGGTCTTTTTCCTCTTCACCCTCGCCTTACCTCCCTCTCCTTTCTCCTGACCTTCCTTCTCCCTCTTCACTGTCTTCTCTCTTCCTGGCGTTTTCTGCTCCTCCACATTAATTGTAGAATTAAATATATAAATTAATTTGGAAAGAACTGCAATTTTTGGATATTGAGCCTTCCAATCAATGAATTTGCCTCAGTGAATGTTCATATCTTCCCATATATTTAGTTGTTCTGTATGTCCTTCAAAATTATTTTTTACTATTATCTATAATATTTTAAACGTATATTGTTAGACTTATTTCTATTTATACTTTTTGTTTCAATTGTAAGAATTATCTTTAAAAACTGGAATATTTATGTTTTTCTTGTCAGAGCATAGGAATGTTGTTGACCTTATACATAAAACATTGAATTCTTGTTAGGTTTACAAATTTATAGATTGACTTGGATTTGTGTATAGATGACTACATTCAAAAGAAAAAAATCAGAACCACTATTTGTAAGTAATAATGTCTTTGTTTCTTTTCATTTCTCATACCTTTTAGTTTCTGTGTGTTTGGGCATGGTTATTTTGTTTGGGTTTGGCTTGGTTTTATTGCTTTGTCTACCAAGTTTTATATTTATATGTATATATATATATATATATATATATATATTTTTTTTTTACAGTAAAGAACATGTGTTTTAACCATTTAGTATGGTATTTGCTCTAGGTCTTTGGTAGGTAAATTATATTTTTAGTATCTAAGAGTTTATTGTTATAAGGAAATTCTTATGGTTTTTCTATTTAACCACATAATGGTGTGAATTATATGAATAGATTTTTTTTTTCTTTTTCAGTGTTAGATAGTCTTTCAATTCCTGGAACAAACATTACTTTCCATGATACATATATTTTTAAACATTGCCAGATTTTATTTGCTAATATTTTACTTAGAATTTTATGTCTGAAAGCCTGTGTGGGTATTCTCTAATTGATGATGGATACAGGGTTTTGTATATTTTCATGAATATCATTCATATCTTGAATATCTTTACTAATGTTTTTACTTCTTGATCTGTCAGTTGTAAGAAACATATTTTAAAATACCTATGATGATTGTGGATTTGTTCATTTCTCCTTGAAGATCTTTCCATTTTTATTTTACATATTTTAAGGCTTTTCAAAAATTTTTAAGGATATTCAAACTTGGAATAGAGTTATCTCCTAGTGAAATAAATGTTCCTTTTATTATTTTGTAATATAGGTAGTTTTAATAATTATTTGGCCTTAAAGTTCATTTCCCTTACTATTAATAAAGATACTTCAGCTTTCTGTTGGTTAGTGCTGTCTGATACAACTTTTTTCATCTCTTTACTTTCCATCTTTCTTTGTCATTATATTTTAGGTGTGCCTTTTGTAAATAATCTATAGCTGGATTTTATTTTTTGATCAGAAGTTTCTGTCTTTTAACTGGTGAGTTATGATACCTGTATGTTATGCTTACTGATATATTTTTATTTATTTCTCTTATCTTGCTTTGTGTTCCTCTTTGCTTCTTTTTTCTTTTTTTTCTGTCTTCTATATAAATGATTAAGATCTTTTTATTTCATGTCCACCTAATGGTCTAGAAGTCATGTATATTCTATTTCTATTCTTTTAGTAGTTATTACCTTGATTTTATTTATTTATTTTTATACACAAGGCATTTCTGTAATATTACCCTGATTTTAAACTTGTGAATAGTCTGAAATCATGCGTTATCTCTCGGGTGATCATGACCACTACAAGAACATTAGAATGCTTCAACTTCAATTATTCATCTAATTTTCATATTATTTAGTATTTTAGTCCTACCTGTTAAATTTCCACAAATTAATCATTACTGTGCAGTTTTATAAATTCAATGCTTGTTTACATTTATTTACACATATATTTTCTCTGCTTATTCTTGCTTCTTGCATCTGAATTTTTTCTTCCAAGTTCAGTTTATTTCTGTCTGAAATACATACTTTAGATTTCTTTGTAGCAAGGATCAATGATTAATAAATTCTTTGTCTTAAAATGTTTTATTTTGTCTTGCATATTAACTGATAATTTAGCTGCTGCGTATGAGTAGATCTAGGAATGGACCTGTGAGACACACACACACACACACACACACACACACACACACACACACACACACACACACACACACACACACACACACACAATGTGGCCACTTGTGAATATATTTTTATTTAATCTGTTTAGGACTTTTGCAACATTCTGGATAATTTTCTCAAATTTACTAAGTCTTTAGTAAATTTTACTGCCTTTTTTTTTTTTTTTTTGAGACAGAGCCTCACTCTGTGGCTCAGGCTGGAGTGCAATGGTGCTATGTCTGCTCACTGCACCTCCACCTCCCAAGTTTAAGCAGTCCTCCTGTCTCAGCCTCCCAAGAAGCTAGGACTGCAGGCATGCACCACCATGCATTTTTGGTAGAGATAAGATTTGAACGATGTTGGCCAGGCTGTTCTACAACTCCTGATCTCAAGTGATCTGCCCACCTTGGCCTCCCAGAATGCTGTGATTACAGATGTGAGCCACCATGCCCAGCAATTTTACTAAGTCTTCAGAAAATTATCCAGAATATTGCAAAAGTATCCTCTAATTTACTTTCTTTCTTTAGCTGTGTCTAATATGTTTAGTCTGCCTTTTTTATTGCCTTATTTCTATATTTGCACAGCTCTATTTGATTCTTTTTCACATCTTTCTAATCTCTTCTGTACTGCTTTTTTTTAACAGATGGTCTTCTTCTTCTTTCTTCTTTCTTCTTCTTCTCCTCCTCCTCATCCTCTTCCTCCTCCTTCTTTCTTCCCTTCTTTCTTCTTCTTTCTTCTTCTTCCCTCTTCTTCTTCTCCTTCTCCTTCTTTTTTCTCCTTCTTTCTTCTTCTTCTGTCTTCTTCTTCTTCTTTCTTCTTCTTCTTCCTCCTCCTCTTCTTCTTCTTCTTCTTCTTCTTCTTCTTCTTCTTCTTCTTCTTCTTCTTCTTCTTCTTCTTCTCTCTTCTTCTTCTCTCTTCTTCTTCTCTCTTCTTTCTTTCTTCTTTCTTTCTTCTTTCTTTCTTCTTCCTCCTTTTTTTTGGAGACAGGATCTCATTCTGTCACCCAGGCTGGAGTGCAGTGGTGATCATGGCTCACTGTAGCCTTGACCTCCTGTGCTCAGATGATCCTCTTGCCTCAGTTTCTCAAGTAGCTGGGACTACAGGCATGAGCCACCATGCCCTAATGTTTTAAAAAAAATTTTTAGAGATAGGGTTTTTCCGTCTTGCCCAGGCTGTCTTCTTTTATGTCTTTTATCTTTTACAAACAGCATACTGTTGATTTACGGATTGTTTTTCTACTGTTTCAAGTAATCCTTCTGTTTGTTGTGTCTGTGGAGTCTAGTTCACTCACTTGGTAGTATCAAGACATCAGGGCTTGATGGGAATTCTGGGCAGTCTAAGTTGTGAGCAGTCTCTGGTTCTATCATTTGTCCCAGAGTGTCATCATGTTTTGCCAGATTTCCCTACTTCTCCATATGATTCAGAAGAGTTAATTCAGATCTCAAATTTAAGAAGCATAAGCCTAGGCATTTGCGATCACAGGAAGAACTTTGTTAAGCTAGGGCCTAGATGGAAACAAATGAGTGCCAGCGGATAGATTTATTTTTCTATAGTTTGCTTTCATTGAGATTTAGCTTTCTTTGGTTTCAAGGTTATACAGGAGTGGTAATTCTAGCTCATCTCATTTGAGCTGAGAGCCTCATCTTTTATCTTCACAGGGTATGAAAACTCAAGTTTCTGCACTGCTGAGACCTGTAACAACTCACATTTCCTCCCTTTGTGCAGCCACAGCATTAGGTCATATGCCTACTTCTCTGGTTTTCTGTACCTACTTCCTGGCTGGAACCCAGGAGTTCCCCTTTCTTTCTTGTGAGCATGGTCTTTGGCGATTACCAATGGAATATGTAATTAAAAAAAAATCAAACGTTTCTGGATTTTTGTGTGGAGATTTGCCAACATTAACAGTCTTTCCAAATATGGGATGGGAAAAAAAAACTGTTTTCGTTGGTGATTTTGCACCAGAATTTATCTGTCACAAGCAGATATGATTAAGACAAAACATTGGCAAATGAAAGCTAGGAATGATTTCATCTAAGTCTTTATTGAGAAATACTTGAGTTCGGCATTTGAGTTGCTGTTGGGATTCTTCCTTAGAAGGAAACCAGTTTTTTATCCGGTGTTATCTGATCCTTTTCTCTAAGGATTAACGAAGCTTCCTTGATTGGCTAATCACTTAAGACACATGAGTATTTAATATTATCTGCTAGTATGTTGCACACATCCCACTCCTGCTGTTTTTGTTCATAATCAAGTAAATTTTCATTCACAATTTTTAAACACTGTGATAACTAATGTTGCTTATAAAATAGTATGGTCATAAATGTCAAATAGGTTGTCTCCTTGAGAAAATTGTTACTTGAGAAAATTACTGTATTTTGAACAAATAATAAACCATAATTATAGTAGAATTATTACCTTGAAGTCTTTCCTGCCCCTATCAGAGACTCTGGAATATGTTTTTGTTGTTGTTGTTTGTTTGTTTTTGTGATGGAGTCTTGCTCTGTCGCCCAGGCTGGAGGGCAGTGGCATGATCTCTGCTCACTGTAACCTCCAACTCCCAGGTTCAAGTGATTCTCTTCCCTCAGCCTCCTGAGTAGCTGGAATTACAGGCTTGCGCCACCACGCCTGACTAAATACTTTTTGTATTTTTAGTCGAGACAGGGTTTCACTGTGTTGATCAGGCTGGTCTCAAACTCCTGACTTCATGATTCGCCCACCTCAGCTTCCCAAAGTGCTGGGATTACAGGCGTGAGCCACCACGCCTGGCCTGGAATATGTTTTAGAGTGCATCCTTCCCCTGTCAAATCTCATCAGTTTGTCTTTTGGTAGAATTATTTTAAGGCATTTGATATACACTCTAGATAACATGCATCTTCGTAGGCAGATAATTACAAATTCAGAAGTTACAATTGGTGATATTTTTACAAATAGAAGATAAACTCTTAGGAAGTTTAGGCAGAGACCTGAAAGTTAGAACCCAGAGGGAATAACACAGGAGGAAGCAAATATAGATTTGGAACTGGGTAAGATGGGAAGGTTTTAAAATAATTGAGAGAATTAAGGAATGTTTATCTTTGTTTACTACTATTGTCAGTGACTGGAGCTTCTCAACACTTCAGCTTTAATTTTTCTATCTTCTGGAATGTCTATAAAATAAATATTAATGTATACCCTATCAATTCCTTCCCCAAAGCACCAGATAAGCTAAACTGAATTATAAAAGAGGCCAAAAATTACATGGAAAAGATAGTAGAAATATCTTTTAAGCACTTAACTTGGGGTGGTTGTGAGTTTCCTCTAAGTTGAGACAATAAAGAAATGAGCTATGTAATTGCATAATTTGTCATTTTAAAAATAATTTTTTTAGGTTGACTTTCAGGCATGATATATTAGCCCTTTTGAATTTTTAAAATTCTATAAAAAAGAAACATCTACCTTTAAGAAATAATCTTTTTTTTTTAAAGACAGTTTTGTTCACCATCATTAAACTTATCATTAGCATTGTCAAACCTACACAAGATGGTAAGGTAGAAAAAAATTTATCCTTTTTTTAATCTTTGGGTTTATTTCTCCTTCTTAGAGTTTGGTCTTTCCTCCCCCTTCAAGTTTCCCAGTGTTTTCTCAATTTTGCCTGATAAAGTCATTTATACCAATGTGTTTGACAGTTCATGTTGCCTTACTGGGACTATTTGCATTGTTTAAAAAAATGGTTAAATAAATCAACAACTGAAATATACATGCATACAATAAGTGAACAAGAATAAATGAAGGGATTCATGGAAAGGATGGATGGATGGATGGATTTCAGAAGTCTTTCTGATGGGACATATACCCAAGACTCATATTATGTAGGTGGTGGTCTGTTCTGATGAAGAGAAGGTCTGTCAGGTAGATTCTAACCACTACTTTGCCACTATAGTGTATCTCGACGACTAACATGTCTTATCAACTTTCTTCTTTTGTCACTTGTCATACTAGCTTGAAATCAAATCCCTTTTTTGTTTGTTTGTTCAAGACTGAAAGAGCATATTCCTTTTGTGGAACTATTGAATACATGGCACCAGATATTGTCAGAGGGGGAGATTCAGGACATGACAAGGTATGTTCTATTTTTTATGCTTCTTTATATATTTCTATAAAATGTACTGTAAGAATCCTAGTTAACAACTTAGGTTGTCTCTTCAACAGAGCCATCTTTCTGGTGTTGATTATCTTACCTTCCTTTTTTTCCTCTTTTGCTTTGTATTCCTAAACACATTATGATATCTAGTATTTTGGAAGAAAATGATAATACAAAGGTTAGGACATTCTATATTTCCCTTTTTAAAGGCTTTATTGGTGAGAACTGTGTTTTATAAAGTAATACTATTGTTAAAGTTGAGACCTCAAAACTAATTATTCAAATAATTTTTAATTTATTTCTGTTGAGAGAGCCTGTTTCTTAAACAGAGTACAAACTACGACTCCATTCTTTTAAAAAATTGTTTATTTTTACATGAGACCCTGATCTTTTAGGATACAACTGAACCACAGTGCAATATGAAAGTGTCACTCAATGTAAAACTGCATATTGTTCCTGTTTGAGTCATGATGAATGGTTTTGGTCAACACTTATTGGCATTGTTAATTTCTGCTAGAAGAACATTCAGAAACATATAGTCGTGTATATCACCTTTGATTAATTATTTGCTTTTTAAGAGGCCACTGAGAGATCAATGAAAAGGGAATCACTCATATTTTCTTATTCCCAGTTTCTGTCTTTAACTTTCCAGAGACACTGGAGAAATGAGCTATATAGTTGCATAATTGATCATTTAAAAATGATTTTTCCAGCAGATTATCTTTCCAACAGATACAACATTTTAACAACGCTTGGAAAAAGAAAAAATCCTGAGTTCTAGATAGTTTAAGTTTATTTTCCTAAGCTCAATTTTTTTTGACTCCTCTCTTCCCTTTGTATGTGCAAAATGAAGAATTCTAGAAGAAGCTTTCTAAGTAATTAATGTTATAAAATCTAGGTCATGGTTTTTTTCTGTAATAAAGGTTACAAAATTTGTTCAGTTTTTTTTTTAACACTTCAGTTTTATTAATAGCTTTATCCAAATAAGGTATTCTATTTTTTGTTCCCCATCTTTCCTTCTCCTTCATTCCCTTTCAGAGTCCCACGTATACAGTTCAGATATCTGACTATGGAGAATCTTTGGTCACCTTCCTGATGACTAATCATATATTTGAAAAGCATGTTCTTCAAGTTTGTGTGGTGTTGGTTTTGGGACCCAGGGCTAAGAATCTGATTATTGATCTTCGTCAGTTGAAGAATGTGGTTTTGACTCCAACACCAAAACATCCTGAGGGTTCTGACTCACATGGCAGTGAAACTGCTTGTATAAATAATAGAAGAGTTTAATTGCTGGTTTAGTTTGCTTCTTGGTATTCTTTGAGCTTCTTGGTATTCAATGAAGCTGTTGGGGAGTTTGGTAGGAATTTATACCTGTTAATTTGAAACTTATCTTCAGAGACCTAATGGAACCAGTTTTCACATAAGAAAATATTGTATTACTCCTAGACTTTCTGTATACCTAAGGTGCAGAAAATAGCTAGTTAATAAATATTTCTTCCGACACCTGGAACAACGTGGCAGTTATTAAATGAGATAGCATATGCAAAGTGCTCATCATGGTGCCTGGCATGGAGACAGAGTTCAGTAAATTCTTTCCTGATTGAAGTCTGCCTGATGTATTTTATATGTCAGCACTTTGTATTTTCTTAATAGTTCTAGGCTCATAAATTTTGTCATCTCTCTGAAACTTAGGCCCTGGTAATTGGGAGCAGATAGTTTGAAATTTTAACATTTAGTTAATATTTCTTATTGGTGTACACACATGTGTTCAAGTTATTAAAATTCTGATTTGCCTAATTAAAAAAGAAGTAATTTTCAATACATCAAGATTCTTTAAGCTGGGCATGGCGGCCCACACCTGTAATCACAGCACTTTGGGAGGCTGAGGCGGGCAGATTGCTTGAGCCAAGAGCTTGAGACCAGCCTGGGCAACATAGTGAGACCCCCATCTCAAAGAAAACAAATAAAAGATTTTTAAAATTATATATAATTTGCTATGTTCTCAGTTCAGGTAAATGCATTTGTAAATTGGTTTCCAAATTAGAACACATTTTATTTTATATTATTTTAGATCTTCCCATCAGTGAACATCCTAAGGTTTATGTGTGATAGGTTCCATAAGAAAAATTGATTTAGGCAGTTAGGAAAAAATAACAACCCTTGGATGTGGTATTTTTTTTCTCTCTTTTTTTTTTTGTTCTTTGAATTTTAGACATTTCGTAAGGCTCACTGGAGCTGAATACTTAGTTTCCTATCATAAACCCAAAGATGTTACCTACTTAAAATTTTAAAAATTCACTTCAAGTTTAGATTTTTTTTAATTAAGGTGAAATGGTTACTAGTTTAAGAAATAATTAACATGCTTTCTGTGTGGAGGATACTTGGATATTTGGTCTCTAAATGTCTTTCTTGCATGTGTTACTACTCCTTAAATAGAAGGAGGTGTACATAATCCTTTCGTTAAAACATTTTTCTAATAGATGGCTTTCTTTTGTTCATTTTTTTCTTATGAAATATTGTAGTTGATAATTCTATAAAATTAAATTATTGTTGTTTTATAGGCGGTTGACTGGTGGAGTTTAGGTGTTCTAATGTATGAATTACTAACTGGAGCATCTCCTTTCACTGTTGATGGAGAAAAAAATTCCCAAGCTGAGATATCTAGGTAAGATTTAACAAAATAAAATAAATGCATTGTTTTCTCAAAGGAACTGTTCACATTTCTACAGTTAGGCTGATATAAAAAAAATAATTTTTAAAAATGAGGATAGACAAAGTGATGTTTATGTGGTAACTTTTCTATTATATAGCATGTAGGTATGTTACCTTTATATTTCTTTATACTGATTTTATGTGCCCAATTAAATCTGAAGTTTCACTTATGATCTATAGTGTCATGCACTTAGCATATTGTCTTACACTTAGTAGGTACATCATATATTGAGAAGTTTATTTAATGGATACTTTTTTCTCCACTGTATATGTACTTTATTTCTTTGTGACTTTAACATGAAGAAACAGTAACGATATTTTTGAACTCGTGGATGTAGACTCAATAGAAACAAATACCATAAAATTATTCTCTCATAGGTCTCAGAGCATTATTCTCTTCTTTTTCTTCATAGCAGATATCACAGTTGCAGTATTACATTTTTGTTTATAATTATTTGATTAATGTCTATCTGTCACACTAGATTGTAAGCTCTAAGAGTAAGGGACATGTCTGGCTTTGATTCTCAGTACTTGCTATATAGAACTCTGTAAATATTTGAGGGATAAAATGGGTTAATGAACAAGTAAGTGAACAGTGATCAACATTATACTAGTTACTAGTTAGGTTTTTGTCCTGTTTTTACTTGAATTATATAACTTTGAGAACAGATTTGACATTAAAAATTAAAAATTGAGATTCCACTTCCAAAGAAGATGGAATAAGAGGAACAAGATCTACTTTCCTGCCTGAAACAATTTTAACAATGGGCAAAAAATATGAAAGAACAGATGTGAAGACATTGGGTGTCTGGAAGTGAAGGACAGTGATCTTTGAGAGGCAGAAAAATAAATGAGGTGAGCCCTATGATTGCCCCAGCTTACTGCCTTGAGAGCATTTCCAGGCTGCAAAACCCAGACGCAGTTGAGGAGGTGGAACTGAGAGTCCAACAGGACCAAGACAGCTAGAGTTTGCAGGCCAGAGTGTCAGAGAGGAGAGTGGCACACAGAATGAAGTCCAGAGATGTGCAGAGGTATTCAGTTGAGTATTGGTAAGCACAGAGTGAGGAAACTGTTCTATATAGTTAAGTTGTGATTTCTTGTGAAATTGAACTGTAGATTCAGTACAATCACATTTCCATCAGGCATTTTTTTTTCTTTAGAAATTGACAACCTGGGTCTAAAATTCATTATAGAAATGCAGAGGACCTAGAATAGCCAAATCACCTTTGAAGAAATACAAGTCTTGAAAAATACTTCGTTCTAAGTTACAGTAATTAAGACAGTGTGATGTTGGTGTCAAGATAGACAAATGATCAATGCAAATGATTTTTGACAAAGATAAAAAGTATCTTTTGTAAAGATAGTTTTGAACAAATTGTGCTGGAACCATTGGCTATCCAAATGGGAAGGAAATGAACTTCAAGAAATACTTCATACCATATAGAAAAATTAATTCAAAATTGATTATAGGCCTAAATGTAATACCTAAAACTATAAAACTTCTGGAAGGAAACATAAAGGAAAACTGTTGTGAGCTTGGTTTGGGTAGAGACTTCTTAGATATGACACAAAAAGTGCAATCCATAAAAGAAAACATGAATAAATTTGACTTCATCCAAGTTAAATATTTCTGTTCTTTAAAACTGTTAAGAGAATGAAAAGACAAGTTATAGACTGGGATAAATTTTAAATTATATATCTGCTAAAGGACTGGTATCCAGAATATATTAAGAATTCTTAAAACTCAAGAAAACAAACAACCTCATTAAAAATGGACAAAAAATTTGAACAGACAATTCACCAGAGAAGATGGATAGGTGGTAAATTAGCACATGAAAAGACTACCAACATCTTTAGTCTTTAGGGAAATACAAATTAAAATGTCAATGAAATACCACTATATACTCCCCAAGAATAGCTAAAAACAAAGAGACTCATAACACGAAGTGCTGATAAAGACTAAAGGAACCGTTTGGAGCTTTCAGACGCTGCAAGGGGAAATGTAAAATGGTACAAAAACTTTGGAAAACAGGTAATTTCTTAAAAAGTTAAACATTAACCACTATCTGATTTGTGCATTCCAATCCTGAGTAATTACCAGGGGAAATGAAAACATATATCCATACAAAAACTTGTACAGAAATGTTCATGAAACTTCATTTGTAGTAACCGAAAACTGGAAATAACCCAAATATCTGTCAGTAAGTAAGTGGTTAAACAAATTGTGGTTTATTCATACAAATGGAATAGTCCTTAGCAATGAAAAGGAATTTATGTAAGACAGGTGCAGTAGTGCACCAGTAGTCACAGTTGCTGAGGAGAGTGGGTGGGGTGATTGCTTGAGCCCAAGAGTTTGAGGTCAGCCTGGGCAATGTAGCAAGACCCTATCTCTTTTATAAAAGGAATGGTTTGTTTATACACTTGCAAATGAATGACTCTCAAAATAATTACACTGAGTGAAAGAAGCAAGAAAATATAGAATATATACTGTATGATTCCAGTTCCAGAAAATGCCAACTAATCTACGTGACAAAAAGCAGAATATCAGTTGCCCGGGGACTGGGATTGGGGGAGGCAGGAGAGGTTACAGAGGAACATAGGACAACTTTGGAAGGGCGTGAGAATGTTCATTATCTTGATTGTGGCAATGGTTTGACAGGTATATACATATGTCAAAACTTACCAAGGTTCAAACATTTTCTTCCATGTAATTAAAAAAACATAAAATTATATACTTTGTGGGAATTTTACTGTATGGCAATTGTACTTCAGTAAAACTGTTAAAAATTTAAAGTGTACCTTTTCCAGGACAGGCTAGGAAGTAAATGATTTCTCACTGTTTCAGTTTATTTAATACCAAAGCTACGTGAGCAGTACTTCTTTTTAAAATCAGGGTGGGTTAAAAATCACACCTCTTATGAAAAATAATAAATATGACTTTGTTTATTTTAAATTGATTTTTTGACAGTTTGAAAATGCCTCAGAATATAGGAAACCTTGGTCATGGTCCTGAGAATTTGGGTCCAGTTGCAAGATATACCTGTCATGGTGACAGGTGCTAAGGGGTGGCCTTAGCCTGACAACATTAAGTGGTGCCTTCTCTGATTAATTCCCCTCTTTCTGATTCCACATATACAAGCAATCTTTTAAAAATAGTCTTCATTTCCACTGTAGGTCTGAATGTAGAGAGAAATACATTGCTTATGATGGCAAGAATATTCTGAACAAAGTAATGTTCACATTTATATTGCTTTTATTCCCTTTCTATCAATCAGTTGGCATTCTGGTTTGAGAAAAAAAAGCCTGATTCAGATTGTCTAAAACCTTAAAACTGAAGCAAATGGACTTTTCAAGAATTTAAATAGGATTCCTTCCCTTTAATCAATTAATTATCCACTTTGTTTTGGTGTCAACCTGTAATTTCATGGTTTTTGTGTATGTGACGGAAATTTACAAACAGTGTGATAACTAAATTATCCTACACTACATTTTTCTTTCAAAATAATCATTCTGATTATCTTTCCTGGGATAAATCTTATATGTATTTATTTAGATAAATGTGTCACTATCTGTCCCCAGTGTCTTAATTAGCTCAGGCTTTTTATCATCATTGAATTTTTCCATGTATTATTATGATCTTTCCTGAACTCTGCATACTTTCTGTATTTTTTGTTTGAAATAATTCAAAGTAATATATTATCTAAGTTATCTGTTTGCCATTTTTGTCTGCAGGTAGCCTAGAATAAAAATATTTTTCTAGTATATCAAATTTCAAAATATGCTAAGAACTTAGAATAAGAAGAAACTTAGAGTCAACCTTTTCCCTGGACATAAGAATCCCTGATAGTTGTGCCATCATCGTGGAAAGGATGGAACTTATATAAGGTATTTTCAAGGAAGCCATGTCCATTATTGGACAGCTTTAGTTGTATAGAGTTTTTCCTTCCCCTTAAAATAAACTGAAATTATTTTTCTCTCATTTCTGAATGTTCATTTTGGTCCTGTCTGCTCAAGAACATGAAATAATTCTATTATTTCTTTCCAGACATTTCTTTAAGGGTAGTTTTATCTAGAATAAATCTTTCTAGTTGTTTTATTCATTAGAAATCATTTCCAGATTTCTCATATGCTGATTCTATTTTGGACAAATATTAAATTATTAATATTATAGATTGGAATGATTACTTTTTAGCTTTTCTGTGAGTCTGTTTCTTATTTTTTAAATATATGTGCATGTGCTTTTCTTACTTACGTGTCTTATACTAGCTTTTTATTTTATTTAAAAAAAAATTTTTTTTTTTGAGACGAAGTCTTGCTCTGTTGCCAAGCTAGAATGCAGTGGTACAATCTCGGCTCACTGCAACCTCTGCTTCCCACTTTCAAGTGATTTTCCTGCCTCAGCCTCCCAAGTAGCTGGGACTACAGGCAAGCACCACCACATCTGGCTAATTTTTTGTGTGTGAATTTTTAGTAGAGACAGGATTTCACCATGTTGGTCAGGCTAGTTTCTAACTCCTGACCTCGTGGTCTGCCTACCTCAGCCTCCTAAAGTACTAGGATTACAGACGTGAGCCACTGCACCCAGCTTCCATTAGCTTTTATTGCATTTATGTACAGAACATCTTTTAGGCCAGTGGCCACTGTCAGTTCCTTGCCACGTGGGCCTCTCTAATCTGACAACTTGCTTTGTCAGAGTGTGTGAGCTGGAAAGGCAATAGAGTGTACCAGGAAGATGGGATGCTTTGAAACCTAATCACGCAATTGACATCTTGTCATCTTTCTGTACCCAGTATTGGTTATAAGGAAGGCACTAGGTCCAACCCACAGGTAAGAGGTTGTAAATGCACATATAAATTGATCACAGGGGCCATCTTCAAAGTCTGCCTACCATGAGCCCTTTACAAAAAAGATTGCCAATCCCTGGTCTAGGTAATTAAATTACTATATTTTTCTGTCAAAGAATTTTTCTCTTTAGGTAATTATTTTAATTCATTGATTTTGTGTGGCTCGCTACATTCTTTTGAATACAAAATCAAGGCAGTAATGCTGTTGTATTTTTGTGTTTTATCCATATTGATTAGTTAGTTAACACCCTGAATTAACCCTTTTGTGTTTTTAAGAATTTTCCGTTTAGAGATATGTCGCTTTTGGAGTCATGTATAGAATAACTACAAGTATCATTTTTTAAGCCCTGTTTTAAGAAGAAATCAAATTTATTTTTTTTCTTGGCTTTATTCTTAGCTCTTTATGATAAAAAACCTTTGTTGATATATTTTATAAAGCCTCCTTGATTCTCAATTTGCTGGGTTCTTAAAATTTTCTTCCTCATTTTAGGTATTTCTGTACCCAATATGAGCATCTATATTTCCCAGGGTTTTTTTGACTAGTTAACCAAAAACTTTTTAAAGTTTGTCGCAGTAGCTACTCATCCACACGTTCTTCTACATGGAACAATTGCAGCAGCTTCAGACTAGAGTCCAGCAGCAGGAGGGGATGGCAAGGAGAGGACAGGGTAAAATGGCCCTCCCCTTGGCACTCATACTCTTCAGCTTTACATCTTCTTTCCTTTTGTCATTTTATTGCACTGTTTCACTTTACAACCTGTAGGGGTGAGTCATATTTTGTTATTAATTGCTCTGAGACATTCCCTAAGTGGGTGGAGCACTTGGAGTCTTGAATAAAACCTAGGGATAGGCTGGACGTGGTGGCTCACACCTATAATCCTAGCACTTTGGGAGGTCAAGGCGGGTGGATCACCTGAGGTCAAGAGTTTGAGACCATCCTGGCCAACATCATGAAACTCCATCTCTACTAAAAATATAAAAAATTAGCTGGGTGTGGTGGTAGGCATCTGTAATCCCAGCTACTCAGGAAGCTGAGGCAGGAGAATCGCTTGAACCCGGGGCACAGAGGAGGTTGCAGTGAGCCAAGGTCGCTCCACTTCACTCTGACCTGGGTGAAAGAGTGAAACTCTGTCTCAAAAAAAAAGACGTAGGGATAATTCTTCCAACTATGGAAAAGGTCCATCAGAAACATCATCAGTCTGCTTGTCATTTCCCAGGCCTCCTTCTTAGTCTCTCACCAGAGACCCAGCCCTCAGTTGTTTCCCAGATGATGCCACAGTGTAGATTCTTTGCTGCCACCTCTGTGCACCACCCCAGCCAATTCTCCACTACTCCAGTTAACCCAAAGTCTAAAAGGTCAACCTCATACATACTGGAAAAGGCTGTGAAATGAAGAAGGTAGCCTTCTGTGTTCACAGCTCTGTCACACATTTTGGTCTCTGGATGACCTGCTGTTTCTTATGTGCTCATGGTTCTCCATGGCCTCCCAAAGAAGGTGATAATCTTGGCTCTATACTCTGTTATAATCTTGGCTGTTGCTCTCTGCCTCTAGCTGTTTTCAATTTAACTTTCTCTTTGGAGTTCCTTGCATTGACGTCTGATTCTGAGCTCCAAACATCGTCTTAGTTTTATTGTCACATGCAGCCACTTGGCCTCAAGGAACCCCCAGGGTCTGGGTTCACCATTCTCTTCCATTACTATCATCCTGTCCCTGTTAGGGAAAGGTAGTCTAAGGGCCATAATGGAGTGAGTGGAGAAGTAAGGGTTTCAACAGCATTGTCTGCGCCGCAGGAAAAAAGTAGACAAAGAGAGACAGGAAGAGGTCTGGTAATAAAAGTCATACTGAGTAACTTTTAAATCTAACTAAGACACATCCAGGCATATCTGACAAGCCAGTCTAGTAGCCCCACGAGCAATCTAACTGTACAAGAGACTAAGGGTGAGAACCCCTGGCAGATCAGCTTGGTTCACTAAGGAAGCCTTAGCCATTGAGAGAAGAAGGGCAATTTTTGGTAATATCTATCACTTTTAGAAAGAAGATGCTATAAATTGAAAAGAAAATAAAGCTCTTTTTGGCAAAATCTTTGCAGTATCATGCATTCATCTTTGGTTCCTATAACTTTGTAAGAAACAAGTTTTTTCCTTCAGTCCCAGAAGCAATGGCAGAAGTGTGCACCTCACAATGGCTTCCCAGGCAGTGTGGTAGGAGACCTGGTTAGTGTACTGGGCAGAAGAGGGAAACAAGATGCTTTATTTTTTTTTTTTCCAGATGCGGTGGCTTACATCTGTAATCCCAACACTTTGGGAGGCTGAGGAGGGTGGATCACTTGAGGTCAGGAGTTCGAGACCAGCCTGGCCAGCATGGTGAAACCCATCTCTACTAAAAATAGAAAAATTAGCTGGGCATGGTGGTGGGTGCCTATAATCCCAGCAACTTGGGAGGCTAAGGCAGGAGAATTGCTTGAACACAGGAGGCAGAGATTGCAGTGAGCCAAGATTGCACCACTGCACTCCAGCCTGGGCAACAGAGGGAGACTGTCTTTAAAAAAATACTTTATTTGACAGTGAAGAAGACTATTTATAGCTCATATAAGACATACCGTGGGGACTCCAGGAGTTACTGGGTGGGTGAGACTTTTGAGTGCAGTCACAGATTCCACAGAAGCAGATAAAGGTACCAGCCAAATAATCTCATTTTATTATTATTAATGATCTGGCTGGTGTGGCTTAGGGAAACACAGGTTAATCGGATCAAGGAAGAACTCAGTAATACCGAAAGGGAAGTGACAGCCTGTCTCATCGCTAAAAGAAGACAGACTCCTGTAGAGTGACACCAGCAGCACCATTCACCTGGGGACCACTGTGTGCCAGCCTCTGTGCTGAGAGATCACCCACATTGTATTCTGGAATCCACAGAACCCTGAAAAATAAGTGGTAGCATATGCAATTTTACAGATGAAGAAACTAGGATGTCACTTGCCTGGGACTCAGAGCTACTGTGAGGTTGGACTGGGATCAAATACAGTTACTGGGAAGTTAATCGATGCTGTCTTCTCCAGTAACACTTGTTTCCATGCTGCTGCTTTATTTCCAAGTCTGGCAGATGCTTGTTTCAGGTAAAATACTGGGAAGTACTGGCCCACAGACACCAGGAAATTGATTTCATTAGTCAATGGAGTATTTGTTGAATATTTTTTTACTCGTAAGGAGAAAGAGAAATATAAGGCAAAGTCCTTGTCCTAAGAACTCTTTATTTATTTATTTATTTATTTATTTATTTATTTATTTATTTCAAAGAAAGAAAAAGAAAAGGAGAAAGAGCAAAAGAAAGGAAAAAAAGAATGAAAGAGAGAAAGAGGAAGAGAAAGAGGGAGAGAGAACGGGATTCTTGTTTTATTGCCCAGGCTAGAATGCAGTCTAAAAATGGGTATTAAAAACCTCTTTTATGCCAATAATTATGCTTAACAATGGAGACAGGAAGGAATAG
>CAUYQU010064186.1:0-33374 GCA_963574635.1 Cheracebus regulus
GTAATCAAAACAGCATGATACTGGTACCAAAATAGAGATATAGACCAATGGAACAGAACAGAGGCCTTGGAAGAAACATCACACATCTACAACCATCTAATCTTCGACAAACCTGACAAAAACAGGTAATGGGGAAAGGATTCCCTGTTAATAAATGGTGTTGAAAAGCTGGGTAGCCATCTGCAGAAAGCTGAAAATGGACCCCTTCCTTATACCCTACACTAAAATTAACTCCAGATGGATTAAAAATTTAAACAGAAAACCTAACACCATAAAAATCCTAGAAGAAAACCTGGGCAAAACCATTCAGGAAATAGGCATAGGCAAGAACTTCATGACTAAAACACCAAAGCCATGGGAATAAAAGCCAAAATAGACAAATGGGATCTAATTAAACTTAAGAGCTTCTGCACAGCAAAAGAAACAGTCATTAGAGTGAACTGGCAACCAACAGAATGGGAAAAAAACTTGCAATCTACCCATCTGACAAAGGCCTAGTATCCAGAATCTACAAAGAACTAAAGCAGATTTACAAGAAACAAACAAACAAACCCATTCAAAAGTGGGCAAAGGCTATGAACAGACACTTTTCAAAAGAAGACATTTATGAAGCCAACAAACATGAAAAAATATTCATCATCACTGGTCATCAGAGAAATGCAAATCAAAACTACATTGAGATACCATCTCACATCAGTTAGAATGGCAATCATTAAAAACTCAGGAGACAATAGATACTGGAGAGGCTGTGGAGAAAAAGGAACAACACTTTTACACTGTTGGTGAGAGTGTAAATTAGTTCATCTATTGTGGAAGACAGTGTGGCAATTCCTCAAGGATCTAGAAACAGAAATTCCATTTGACCCAGCAATCCCATTACTGAGTATATACCCAAAGGATTATAAATCATTCTATTATAAAGACACATGCACAAGTATGTTCGTTGCAGCACTGTTTACAATAACAAAGACATGGAACCAACCCAAATGCCCATCAATGATAGACTGGGCAAAGAAAATGTGGCACATATACACCATGGAATACTATGCAACCATAAAAAAGGTGAGTTCATGTTCCTTGTAGGGACATGGATGAATCTGGAAACCATCATTCTCAGCAAACTGACACAAGAACAGAAAACCAAATACCACATGTTCTTGCTCATAGGCAGGTGTTGAACAATGAGAACACATAAGAACAGGGAGGGGAGCATCACACACTGGGATCTGTTGGGGGTTGGTTAAGGGAGGGACAGTGTGGGGCAGGGAGGTTGGGGAGGGATAAAAAGGGGAGAAATTTCAGATAAAGGTGATGGGGGATGGAGGCAGCAAATCACCCTGCCATGTATGTACCTATACAACAATCCTGCATGATCTGCACATGTACCCCAGAACCTAAAGTACAATAAAAAATAAAAATAAAAAATAAACACCAGAATTGCACTTTGACCTTGTCCTCAAACTGGTTTTTTTGTTTTGTTTTGTTTTTTGATAAAAGAGTTTAAGCTTGAAAGTGATGAATTAATGAGAATAAGTAAATACCACGTTCCATATTTGCTCAGTTGAAGGTAATCATGGGAAGGAAAGGCTGTCTCTAAAACTATTCTGTCAACTCTAAAAGGCCCGTTTTGATCCAGGGAGCTTCAGGGACAGCCTAATGTTCACACTTTCACACTCTGAGGCTAGAGAGTACGCCCACAGGGACCAATGAATGATTTCCTTTTCTCTGAATCAATAAAAGAATATTAATCAAGTTGTCTTAAAATTGCCAGTCACGAGGGTTTACTGCTGTAAAACCTGGGATAAGTGAATTGAATTGTGATATTTACTGAATTCTTTTAATATATTGAAGCACATGGGGAATATTTACTGAACTGTAAAATAACAATCCCTTATGTTTTTTAATTCTGAAGACAACTGTGATTAATAATTTTTTCATCATTTCATATTCTGAAAATAAATTTCTTCTCATTCCTACCTTCTTTGGTAACATTAACAAGAACATATTTAGAACACTAGGTAAGAACCAAGCATTGACAGTTTTTTTTTTTAACTGTCACCCAGGCTGGTGTGCAATGGTATGATCTCAACCTCCTGGACTTAGGCAATCCTCTCACTTCAGCACCCCAAGTAGCTGGGACCTACAGGTGTACGCCACCCAGCTAATTTTTGTATTTTTTTATAGAGACAGCGTCTCACTATGTTGCCTAGGCTGGTCTCAAACTCCTGAGCTCAAGCGATCCACCTGCCTCAGCTCCCAAAGTGCTAGCATTACAGACATGAGTCACCACACCCAGCCAAGAGAGATTTTAGTTAACCAGGAAGCAAAGCCTGGAACCTTTAGTCACACAAAGCAAGATCTGAACCCAGACCTCAAGCTGGGAGAGCGTGGTGTTGATGTTCATATCCTAAGTCATTGACTATTCCAGAGGCTTCAGTAGAAAGAGACTGAGTTGTAACTGAAGAGACCAATTCATCAGATGCTGTGGAGAACACCAGTCCATATGCACTAAATAAGGGAAGTTGACAAGGATAGTGTCCTTGAGGTGAGAGTGGTGCTGGTGCGGGTAGTGGTTAGACTTGGAGGTTGGAAATTGATCAAAGCCATCTGATTACGAACAGGAGGTCTTCTGAATACTCTCGTTGGGAGATTTGGATGTCCCCATTGGAAAAAAGCTTCAGAATTAACTGCATTCTGAAACAGTAGAGTCTGGTTTGGCTGTAGCAAATGCATGCAGTAATATGCGAAGTTAGGAGAGATGCTGAAAAGGACCCTTATGATTACAAGTTCCTGACTCGGGTCAGAGGCCTGTTTGAGGCACACAGTCTTAGAAAAACATTGCCTTTCCTGACCTAAGCACCCCCTAGTAAGGATTCCAATGCCATATCTGAGTTATTTATTCCCTTTAACTGAAGATGAGTTTTGTCTCTTCAAATTATTTGGAAGGAGGTATAAGAATCTCAGATTCATCATCAAGTTAAGAAAGGGTCAGATGCAATAACTAAAAATAAGTGTGTAAACATATAACTGGAAGCTTACTCCACTTCTAAATTAGCCTTTTAAAAATGCAGACAGTAAATTAACATAGTGGAATGGCTCTGAAGATTCTCCGATTAAATAATGTTTTGTGTTTCTCTTCTGCTTGGATGTGCCTTCTTCAAAATGCCAGCCAGACCTAAGATTCTAGTTCTTAAGGATGTAAGGAAGGCAGGGAAGGGTTGTTGAGACTATACCCTGCCATGTGGCATGCAGAACAGTGCCCCAATTCTGAATGCTTCAACATGGTTTAGTTTCTAAGTCTCATGTTTGGATCTAATTTTGCTTGTAATTAAAATTAAACAAACAACAATGACTTTTGCCTTAGACATAGCCACCCTCTTTTTTAGCAGGTAAGGAAGTTGCTCATGAGTTCAAACAGGAGTAGCATACAGATATGGTTGCTTTCACCATTTTCAGCATATAAAAAGCACTGAAATGGCTCAGATGTGAACAGAAGTGAATTTAAGAATTAAATGGGCTTTCCTTTTGGTCAAAAAATGTCGTAAGTACCAATGGAGGCCAAGAATGTCAGTAGGTTTGAAGAAAGAGTTAAGCCAATAGCATTGGAAATTCCTTAAGGTACTGCAACTCTTATCAACCTGAAAAGCTGATGCCCCACAAGAGCTAGTAGTCTTGGTGTACAAAGGCTTTTCTTGGTAAGGATTCAAAGAGACCAGTATAAGCTTTAAGGCTATTAATTAAAAGAGTACAATGTGGTGACTTGTGATGAAAATCACGATCTTATTTTTACGTTACAAATGGGAGACATCATTGCACGAAATGCTATGCTTTGACTGACTGGCACATCAATACCAATTATTCAGGCAATAGACACATAGCACTGAAGTCTGCAAAAATACTATGTATCTTTTTTATTTTCTTGGTTCCTTACTGATGTTTTGTAGCTCTGTTACAGCACAGTTTTATTTTTGTGTTTTATGATTGCAATTTTGTGAGAGCAATGTGTTTTAAAACAGTAGATATCCTTAGTTAAGTTTGGATTCTTAGGATTTACTTAATTTTCTACTTTCTTCAGCTGAGGACACAAATCCCTTTGCTCAATGACGTCTTAACACAAATATGTCTGAACCACACAGAACTATCCTTTATTTTGCTTGTTTGATTGACAACTTCATTTTGTTTGTTGGTTTTGCTTCCCAATTTATCTGGTCTTTATCAAAAGGTATCAGTTGTTAACTAAAAATAAGATCACTGGATGCAATTCTCAATGATAAAACCTCCAAAATGGGACTGCTAGATATTTAGCAGGTCTTCATTCCATAAGATGAAATAGTGTTAGGCAAGCTAATTGAAGTGGAAATCACCATGAAGGAATTATATAACCTTATCAAAATTTATCCTAGAATCTTGTTCTTGAGAGGCTTTGTGGTCTATTTCAGGAGTTCCCAACCCCTAGGCCACAGACCAGTGCAGGTCCGTGGTGGCATGTTAAGAACTGGACTGCACAGCAGGAGATGAACATTGGTCAAGCAAGCAAAGCTTCATCTGTGTTTACAGCCACTCCCCATTGCTTGCATTATCACCTGAGCTCCGCCTCCTGACGGATCAGCAGTGGCATTAGATTCTTATAAGAGTGCAAACCCTACTATGAACTACACACAAAAGGGATCTAGCTTGCACGCTCCTTATGATAATTTAATGCCTGATGATCTGTCACTGTCTCCCACCACCCCTAGATGGGACCATCTAGTTGCAGGAAAACAAGCTAGGGCTCCCACTGATTCTACATTATGGTGAGTTGTACCCTTGCTTTATTATATATTACAATGTAGTAATAATAGAAATAAAGTACACAATTACTATAATGTACTTGAATCATCACCAAACCATCCCCAACACCTGGTCTGTAGAAAAACTGTCTTCCACGAAACTAGTCCCTGGTACCAAAATGACTGGGGACCTCTGACCTTATTTCCATAGACATCCTTCAAATAGACTTCCAAACAATCTAGAAAGCTAAACTGGTCTCCATATTCAATTTGCTCTTCTTAGCCATCACTACTGGGCAGTGTGTATATGTATAATTGCAGAGCAAAGAGCTCCTGATATACCTAAGGGTAACTGTATTTGATATGTATTCTCTCTCAAGAAAATATTAGCTTTGAAGCCTGATATGGGTTTCCTTTTTAAATTTTTTATTAGTTTTTAAATTAGAGTGGGTACAGAGTAGGTATATATATTTATGAGGTAAATGAGATGTTTTCATACAGGCATGCAATGTGAAGTAAGCACATCATGGAAATGGGATATCCATCCCCTCAAGCATTTATCCTTCGAGTTATAAACAATCCAATCACATTCTTTATTTTCAAATATATATTTACCACTGACTTTGAGCCATAGATGAGGGTAAAATGGCTTTAACTTTGAAGATTAGGTGAGCAAAGAGACAAAGAACTAAATTATTGCTAAAGATTCCATTTCCCTTTTTAAACTCCTTTCTATTTGTTTTTTCAGTCTTCCTTGCACATGCAAGCTCATGCTTTATGCTATTTCTGTTTAAGTAGGAAAACCTTTGGACTCTTCTACCTTGTAAAAGAAAATATTACTCCCCACACTGTGACTCTCTAGAGTTACCATTCATTTTATCTGACATCCCAATTGCTCAAACATGTGTTTGCTCTAAATGCCTTCATTTCTAAGTGTCAGAACTCTAGTTCCATAGCAAGGTTTCCACTGCCCTTACTTTATCAAAATGATATTAACAAGGTTGACTGTGGCATACAAACTATCAAATATAGTGTCATTTTTTTTCAGGGCTTTTTGATCATTCAATATTTGTATGTAACTTCTTGGAACTATCTTCTTCCATTCCAACAATGCACTGTTTTATGTCTTTGGAACCTGGCCATTTCTGTTTTAGTTTTTCTCCTCCTTTCAAATTCTAAGGTTCAGCTCAACATAATCTTTTCTTCATTAAAACTAAATTTATCATCAAGTTATCCATTATCCCAATATCCATAATTCTTTATTCAAATTATTCCTAAATATAATTTTTTCATACAGTGGGAATAAGGAATTCCTTGATTTCATTTTCCTTAATCTACTACTTCACATTGAATTGATCACCAAGTTCTGATGATTTTTTTCTGTATACTGTTTCTCATAGCTTTTTCTTATTTTTCACTATTAGTGTTTGTTCCATAGTTAACTACATCATAGATGTAGTTTCATGTTCCACATATGCTGACATTTTGATCAACTTTGTTTTTGACATTTGTTTCACATATGCTGACATTTTGATCATGTTAAAATTATTATTGATTTCTGTAGTTATGAAAATTCCTTCTCATCTATTAAATGTCCTTATAATGCAATGTAAATTGTTTAATTGTTATTCAATAAATAATTATTTACTGAGTGTATATTAAATGTCCTACCTGGGCATAATGGTAACTTATGTATAATAATTGCAACCCTAACTTTGGATATAGAAACTAAGATATAATCCCTCAGCATGTAAATACAGATGTCTAGTGACTCATTATGGCACTTGTTATTGGTGCTAACTATTATAACAATTACCTTTGATGGTTTCACATTGGATATGATCCAACATCTTATGGGAACAATTATAAAAGGTGGTTTCCAGGAACAGCATGAGGAAGAAGCCATGGATTTATGAAGTTCTCTGGTTAGACAAGCTTTGCCCAGTCATCATCTCCTAGGTAGTTTTCCTTTTTAAATAATCTTAGTTTCAAGTAGGAAAAAAATGTGCTTTTCTCTCTCTTGCCATGGACAATGATTGCCTCTGTCTTTCCAAAATAGATATCCACTTCCTCTGCAATGTTTTATATTAACTATTTGAAATTAAACAAAAGTTATATGTCTAATGTTCTTGTATATAACAGCAAAAGGGAAATGAATTTTTAATGTATTGTTTAATATGAATAAACTTTGATTTATGAGGATTGTTAGAGAAGAAATACACATTAAATCCAATAACTCAAACTAGACTTAGTAGCTTATAGTAGACTTTATAAATCATTAATTCATATACAAAATGTATTTTCCAGCAGTGCATAATTGCTACTCTTAAATTTAAAAATAATATACCAGAATTTTGTTTTTCCCCACAGAAAAAGAAAAGCATACTAGCAAAACATGTTCCTTTAATGTAGAATTCATAAAAATTGGCGTGTCTGTTGTGGATTTCCTAAATGCCAAATCAAACTTACCAGTAAGTATTTAAGAAGTATAATGAGGTCTGGATTTTGTATTGTTTTGAAAAACGAGTTAGTTGACAGTAACAATTAATGTGGATTGTTACGTTAGACAATGCTTTAAGAAGAGGTCAACAAACTGTTCTTCTGTAAAAGGCCAGTTAATAAATATTTCAGGTTTTGTGGGTTACCCAGTCGATTGCAACTACTCAAATATAGTTGCCATTTTAATAGAAAAGCAGCCATATTTAATATGTAAGCAAATGAATATGGTTGTGTTCCAATAAAACTTTATTTATAAAAATAGGAGGTGGACAGGATTTGGCCTATAGACCATATCTGCTGAGCCCTCATCAAACTACTTTACTTCTGGAATTTTGTTTAATGTAATTGTCTTAATACCTGCAGAAGGTAGAAACTGTTCACTTAAATTAATTTTATGATTAAAACAGATTATTATCATAAAATGTCTGAAAAGCACAGAATGACATAAATCAAGTGATATTCGATTCAACTATGTAGGTGTTATTTATTATCCTAATTTTACACATAAAGAGACTGAGGCTCAGAAACAGATAATTTGCTCAAATTGCATAGCTCATAAGGGAAAAAGAGCCAGGATTCACATTCTGACTTTCAGTAGAGAGAACAACAGACAACACAATATTAGATAAAGACTTGGGTGTTTAAGACTGTAAATCAACACATAAACAGAGTAAGAAATGAGGTAGAACTTAAAAGAAATTCACAGGATCTGGAAACTTGGTAAGATGGTACATATCTGATGGAATCAAAACAGAGCTGGAAATTCTCAGAGCAAACTGAAAATACTGTAATAATTTTTACTTAGGTTCGTTTAGCTAAACCAGAACGGTCAGGGAATTATTTCCCAAAGTATCTTCTTTCTTATTTTTAGTGCATAACTGAATGCAGAGTAAAGACGAAAATATTCACTTCTTGCCTCACTCCCAGCTACGGCAGTTGGGTCCTATTAGTAATGGGTTCACTGAAAGTGTCTCCATAAATAGAGTTAAATGGAAAGTTAAGGAGTTATCTGCTCTAGAACACTGAGCAAGTCTTTTAATTCCTTTGTGACCTCAAAAATAAAACAAAGGAGTTTCAGATAAATCATCCTAGAGATGCTGTTTGGCTTAAAATATTTCTAATTATAAATTTTTAAAGCAGGAAACTTAGATCTACCTCACATTTAAAAGTATGTGGGACATTTCAGATAAAAAAAATTTTTAAATGCTACCTGATGTCATCATTTAATACTTCATACTATTTCACTATTAAGCCTTAAGAAACAATATAAGTATAAAATAATATGTTCAGCCATATTTTTCTACGAATAATGCTTACCCCCTCTTACATTCCCCACCTCATTCTGAGACTCCAATTACGGTTTATTTAATACATTATAAGTATGTCCCATATGTCTTCTATGTGATTTTCTGTTATTTTTTCTTTTTCTCTGTGCTTCAGTTTATATATTTTACATTGATCTGCTGTCCAATTCAGAACTCTTGTCATCTGTGTCTAATCCATTGTTAACCTATCAGTTGAGTCCTTAACTTCATAGGTCACATTTTTTTAGACTGTTGTTCTAAATCTATTTATAGATTCTAATTTTCCACTAAAATTCTTTAAGTCAATATTTTTTCCTTTTCTTCTTTTTCTTTTGTAGATTAATCTTAAGTATATTAAGTTCTTATCTGCTAACCTGAAAATCAGAATCAGCTGATTGGTCTGCTTGTATTTTTGTTTCTTTGTTATATTGGCAAATGCTGTTGGTCTGCTTATATTTTTGTTTGTTTCTTTGTGATATTGGTAAATGCTCCCATTGCACAAATAGAATAATTATTAACAATAGCCTATACATTTATTATTTAAAAAAATGCAAGCATTAGATGATGCAGCTTTCACCAGAGGATGTTTGGAAATTGATCACCTTAATCTAATCAAGGCCTGAGCATGGGTAAGATTGGTTGCAGTCCTTAGGACTCAGTCTCCCTCTGGCTTACCCTTGATCCTTAACACTTGGGCCTTTGAAGATTTTGGTTGAGAGTTTGGGGAAAGCGTCTGTGTCTCCAGCACTCCAAGATTGTAGTAGTTTTTCTGTGTTTTCCGAAATTTTTTGCTTTAGTCTCTTGCTGCAGGAAGCTTCAGAACATGAGGCATGTCTTTGGAAGAAAACCAATTCTGTATTTTAGACCCCATTAAGTCTGACTTTGTCACTCTGTCTTTGCACAACTACTAAAACCCCCATTGACTTCTTATTCCCCAGGAAATGTCTAATGCCTGGCTGAAGCCAGTATTCTCTACTTCTGCCAATTCTGAATGGGCAAATGCAGCCTGGAAAAGGCCAGTGCACATCCTCATTCACCTTTAAACAGCTCTATTCTCTCTGAAGTTTCAGTCACTTTAGTTCTCATTATTTCTTCTGTCCTCTAATTCCCTTAGAAATGCAACTTTTGTAATTTATTCAATTATACTTATTGTTTCAAAAAACAATAAAAAGTCGTCGCCTACTTAGAAGCAGAAGCAGTTTTTCAATCAGATAAAGGTATTTTTCAAAATTTTACAAGTATACATCATGCTTAATGCCAAAGTTTCAAAAACTTACCTCCTGAGATTTCAAAAACTAAACTAGTATGTCATTTATCATCACATCTCTTCAGTATCATATTGGAGGACTTTGACAGTGTAATCAGGCAATATATACAAATGCCCATTAAAATATGTAAGAACTCTATAGCAAAAAAGAGTCATTATTTTCAGAAGACATAATAGTGTACATAGAAAATTCAAATGAATCTATGTTATTACTCAAACTAATAAATAAATTTTGAAACCAACAATTAGAAAAGAAAATACCAAAAAAGGAGATAGAAGTGATCATAGATAGCTTGGCAATCTCTCTTGAGAGATGTGGAAGAGCTCTGCACAGAATACTACACACCATACTCAGAGAAATTAAAGATCTCAGTAACATAAATGAATGATGTTTATTCCTAAGTTAGAAGATTCAATACTGTAAAGAATGTATCCTACTCCAAACGTACCTATTCATTGAATACAATATCCATCAAAGTTCTGGCAGGGGTTTGTTTGTATTTGTTTGTAGAAACTGACAAGCTGATTTTAAAACTTACAAGGAAATGCAAAGGGCCAATACCTTTATAGAGAATCTTGAGAAAGAAGAGAGTTGGAGGATTCATCCTGCAGGATAGAAAGACATATTAAGACTTAATAAAGTGTTGTATTAGCAGAAAGAAATAAAGAAAAAATAGACAAATGAAACGGATTAGAAAGTCCAGAAACAGATGCATATGTATAGAATCAACTTATTTACAGGAAGGTACTCTACTAGGGAAGGTGTGGTAAGGGAAATGTAGTCTTTTCAATAAATTGCACAGGATCACTTATATATTTATGTTCTATTTTTATGTAGATAAATGAACACTAAAATGTTTTCACCTTACAGTTTAAAAATACTAAAAATTTCAATAAGATAATATAAATTATGATTCTGGAGTTGTACAAGCATTTCTTAAATAGAAAAGGGAAAGCACTAACCATGAAAGAGAGAATTGTGAGATTAGACTTTTAAAATTAAGTTCTTCTGTTAATTAAAACTCAATATTAAAGTAAACATGGAAGCCATAGGTTGAGAGAACAAATATCTATATATGAATAACATAAAATATATGATATGTAGGTAACATACTTCTTATACATTATTTCATTTAAGAATTTTAAAAAACTATTTTTTTAAAAAAGTAAAAATATTAAAATACTCAATTTTTTTAAAAAGGTAAAAATATTTTTTAAAATTTTTTAAAAAGTAAAAGTGTTCACTTCACTAAAAATGAACAGAAACCACATAAAAAGATGTCAATACACTTATAAAAGACATATATTATTAGTTGTTAGGAAAATAAAAACGCAATTTTAATTAAGCCCACAAAAGCAATAATTAAAAATAAGTGACAATGTGTTATACCATCAAGATAGCATAGCAACTACAATTTTCATACACTGCTGGTAGAATTTAAAAACTAGTACAGCCAATTTGGCAAAATTGATAGTCTAATGAATTATGAACATGTTCATACTCTAAGATCTAGAGGTTCTATTTACATATATAACACACATATGCTCCAAATGATGTCTAAAAATGGTTGTAGCAAATTATTCACAATGTCATGAAACTGAAAACAATGCACGTGCTCATCTATAGTAAAATAGATAAACTGTGATGTATTCATACAATAGAATATCATACAGGGATGAGAATTCTATAGTAATGTTACATGTAACATAGATGAATCTCACAGGCAAGATGTTGGGGAAAAGAAGCCAGAAACAAAAAATATATGTGCTATAAGATTTTATTTATATAAATTTCAAATAAAAGAATAAACTAATCTCTTATGACAGAAGTCAAAATAATAGTCACCTTAGTGAGGGAGAGGGTGAGAAAGAAGGACTCTGGGGTATTGAGAATATTCTCTATTTTTATTTTAGTGGTGAAAGAACATGCTCATTTTGTAAAATGTATCAAGCTGTTATTTAAGATCTGTTCATTTTATTTATGTGTCATATTTTAATAACAAGAGTTTACTAAAAGATGAGCTAGAAAGAGAATGAGTTGTATCCCTATCACAGACCCAGTGTGAAGTAGAATTAATGGACTTAGCACGCACTGTGACATTAACAGAAGTGACTCAGATTCACCTGACTACAATCAACTCAAGAATAGATATGTACAAAAGGAATCATACAAATTATTATAAAAATGTTACCTGACAGCAAACAACTACGTGATACCTTTCTTTGTTCCTTTTTCAATAAATGCAGCCTGAATATGTAAAATAAAAGTCTATTTACTTTTAAATACATGAAATTTGTACTCATTTACTAAACAAAGGATTAAATCAATAAGGAAAAATACTAAAAAAGATCGAGTCATTTTCTTAAACATGTGATTGAGTGTTCTGTGTTAGTGTGTGAGAAAGAGAAAACCAAAAAAGAAAAAGAAACAGATCATTCAACAATTTTTTTCAGTGATACATATTTATCAAAGACAAGTACAACTATATGAATATAAATTATTAAATTTTACAATACAGATGTTTTTACTGAGCACAAGTAGACTATATCCTTAAATTAATGCAGATGAAATAAGTGATGGCACATGAAATTAGCAGAACCCTTTATATTCTTTTTTCCTGTAAAATCAAGTGGTTGTGGAAGTTTGCCATTACTTTATGTTCACTGGGTGTCTAAATAATGAAAGTTCACTCTTTCTAAAATGCTAGTTAGTGTATTTGGTTTGTTTTTAATATTATATTATCATATTCATAATATTTTCTTTAGTCAAAACTGAATTTTTTTTAGTGTATTTCTCATCACTTTGACTTAAAAATAATTAATTTTGAAGTGAAGACTGTAACACTCTAGGAGATCAAGCTTCTCTGGAACTGCCTGTTCCAAAATTCTATATTAATTTGATAAAAATGAAGTCACATTCTGTCTTCTCTTTTTTTCTAATTAATGGCTAAGTAATGGATTTTAAATCAGCATAATTAGTTGCAAGGTTTTTACTGTCTTACCAAGTCTTTATCCCAAGTTAGCTATCAAATGCCTGTTTAATAATTTTTTATTTTTTCTGTGGGTAAAGTATATTGCTCAAATTTTGGAAAAGCCTTCTAGCTTTTCAAATAACATTTATGCACTCCATGGAGACCTGGTAAGAATCAATAGGTAAACATCTTTTAAAATGGATTATTTCGTGTTCTTTTATAAAATATCCAACAGCTTTTGCTCCTGACCTACTGAGTAAACTCTGTGTATCAGAAACTTAGAAAGATTCAAGTGGAGACATGAAAAAGTGGACTTTATGGCTGGACACTATGGCTCGGTTAGTAAAACTTTTTTATTCCATTTCCCACCAAAAAAGAGAGTGAGATATAAACATTTCTGCTTAACAGAGTTCTGAGCATGATCATGTTATGTCTTAGCTAAATGGAGCATGAACATCTGAAAAATAATTAAGTCACGAAAGCATCCACCACTTCTTTTTTTTTAAAAAAAAAAAAAGAAAACTATTCATCAAATATAACTTATTGCTCTGAAAAACGAATCAGAATATTACAACATAATTAATATAACTACTCCTATTTTTCCTTTTCAAAAAGGAAAGACATGTCTACAGGATTTTCAAGTTTTTTAAAAAAAAAAAAGAGAAATTATCGAATTGTCACTCTTACTGAGGCAGAAATAGTTTGGGGTTAATATTACAATGAGAATCCCTTACCATACTTATCCTGGTGTAATTACTATGCATTGTATATCTGTATCAAAATACCTCATGTACCACATAAATGTATACACTACTATGTACTCATAACAATTTTTAAAAATTGGCTTTGATTTAATAAAATACTTCTTGATATTTGTACAAAACAAAATAGAATAATATCATGATAAAGTCAGAAGGACAAAATAACTCAAATATAGACTCATTATGGAATATGTTCATGAATGAAATTAAGATCCATTTTTTTCCTAGGAGGTTTAAATTTACAATTTGAAAGAAATAGTTTGTGCCCTGTGGTCTCTGGCATTCCATAATTCAAAGTTTGAAAAGAAATTTGACTTTAGACAGGTAAGGAAGTAACAGGCCATTGCGACAGAAAAGTGAGAGCAAATTTACCTTTCCCTAGGGGAGCAATATTATGCATATAAACACCTATCCACTAACACACAAGATCCAGTAAAACTGGAGATCAGTGGGAGCATAATTGTTCTTTTCTTTTTTAAATTATACTTTAAGTTCTGGGATACATGTACAGAACGTGCAGTTTTGTTAGATAGGTATACACATGCGATGGTGGTTTGCTGCACCACCAACCCAAAGGATTATAAATCATTCTACTATAAAGACACATGCACACATATGTGTACTGCAGCACTATTCACAATAGCAGAGACTTGGAACCAATCCAAATGCCCATCAATGATAGACTGGATAAAAAAAATGTGGCACATATTCACCATGGAATACTATGCAGCCCTAAAAAAGGCTGAGTTCATGTCCTTGGCAGGAACATGGATAAAGCTGGAAACTATCATTCTCAGGAAACTAAACTGAAACAGAAAACCAAACACCACATGTTCTCACTCATAAGTGGGAGCTGAACAATGAGAATGCATAATTGTTTAAGGGTCCTATTTTATCTAAAAGTTTACCTTCTTACTCTTCAGTTCCCATCCTAAATTAAGCCCAGCCATAGTTCCTGGTCCACAGAGTTACTATGGGGGTGTGAACAATTTAACCCAATAATGCTCAATAATATTATTCTGTTGTTTTCTTCTTTTAATTTGGGCTTTAATGTCTAAATAACATAAAGATTCTGAGCTTAGAATAATTATGATTAGCCATTTAATGCCTTAAAAGTGTTCCTTGATTGAATCTCCATTCTCAAAATTTAGTGTTCTAAGACTATCTAGTATAATAATTTCACAGAGTGAATCATTTTTTGTTAATCTTTTTCTGGCAGGCAGCCTATAAGATGATCCCTAGTGATCTCAGCCTTATGGTATCTGTGCCTTGTTTAATCACTCCACCTCACTGTACCTAGTAACTCATTTCTAATAAATAGAATACTACAAATGTGATGGGATGTCATATCCAAGTGTAGGTTATAAAATGACTGTGGCTTCTGTCTTGTCACTGCCTCTCATTTGCTGCCTTATAACAATTAGGAAAGTGTAGGTATAGGTAAAAAATAACAGTACAAAATAACTTATTTAAAATACGTATTTTAAATAACTTATTTAAAATAAGTAACAATATACCAACAAATTATGTTATATACTACCAGGATAAATATAAGTTTAAAAAAGAAAACCAATTCTAATTCCTAATGCTTCCTGTTTATCCCATCACTGCTCAAAGAAATAATAATATAATAATTTTGTTCTTGCTTTATTATCTGGAGAAACAGTAATGCCCACTGAATTGCAGTCAAGTAATAGAACCTTGAACTCAGGAATGGCCATCAAGCCTTCTTGTTTATTATTGTCTGTACTTTTCATTTTTGGATGATGGATTGGTTCAAGAAATGTGTATTTTGTGAAAAGAACCAGACTTCTCCCTGGGTTGTGTTCCTTTCTGACTACTGCTTTCAAATACAATTCTGTGCTATATTTAATCCAATGAGCAAACATATTTTTGTTAAGGCCTGTAAGGCTAAACTTGCTCCTTAACACAACAGGTTCAAGCACACTATTTTACATGCATTTTATCTAATAATTACATGTAAAAATAATATTTAGTATCAATAAGATATTGATAGTGACAGGAAGCAGCCAAATACCTAGGTAGATAGGGGTGGGTACCTAGTGAAATCCCACCACCAAGCTGAAGACCGTTTAAAGCCTGAAAGCCAAAACACAAGTTAAATCCTTGGACTGGATTGAAAATTTGTCTTCCTGCTTGGCACACTTTCCTCTGATTGAAGCCCACCCTTTACCTATTTTACCTATACCTACACTTTCCTAATTGGTTTTCTACACTGTTGTGCCCACCTTTGAATGATGCTTTTTACCTTAACCTCTTTTGCATACTCACAAGCCAATCAGCACTCACTCCCCGTCCTGTGCCTATAAAGACCCTGGACTCAGTCAGTAGAGGGGAAGATGACCTAACTCCAGTGAAGAGATAACCTGACTTTGGGGAAGATGGCCTGCCTTTCCTATCCCCCCTCTCCCCTGAGGGCTGTTTTCACTGCTCAATAAAATTCTCCACCTTCACCATCCTTCAACTGTCTATCTGACCTCATCCTTCTTGGGACATCAGAAAAGAGCTAAGGACCCACTGAGTGTGGGTACCCAGAAAGGCTGTCACACCAGCCCTTTGCCCTTGCCAATGGAGGGTTATTGCCCCACACAATGAGGAAAGGGGCCAATTAAGCTGCTAACACATTGCCATCCAAGAACAGTGGAACTAAAGGCACACTGTAACACCTGCTCTGGGACTTCTGCGTTGCAGGCATCCTCAGCTTGGTGCCACTACATTCCCCTCGAGGTGACACACCTGGTCTGGCCACAGGCCCTGCATGGAGCTCATTTCTGTATAGGTGCTGGTATAGCCAGCTGAATTCCACACTGGCTCTCTCACATGCTCCCTCCTGCAAGGGGTTGAATGCCAGGAGCCGAATAGAGGGTGTACTCATGCAGTGAGTCTGGCAAAGGGCTCAAGAAAAATCCTGCATCAATGTTACTACACATTTTTCTAAAAGTCAAAGGCTACAGGAAAGGCAAGTAAGCCTTCTAGGATTAGTCATCAGGAAAATCAAGTCATGTAAACTTTTACATTTAAGTTATGTCCACCACACTCCCTTCTAACTAATGGCCAATGATAAACTGAATTTTTAAGATTATGTAACAGTGTTTTTTCTAGAAAACAAAGGTTCGAGGCTTCCAACTGCTCTTTCCTCCAAAACTCTAATTAAATAGATCAAAAATAGACAAAAAAAAGAAAGAAAGAAAGAAAGAAAAGTTTACAAAGGTGAAAATGGTAGGGCTGGCTTATAAGTTTGTATTTTAAATTCTTGATACAGGAATATATATTTATAGCCAAATATGTTTTTCCAATTGTCTTTGACTTCCATTTGCAATTCACAGTAAAAGTAATATCAAAATGATTTCCACAATATTTTATTTGATCTTTGGCATGAGATTAAAGCACAGAGATCAAATTTTCCCCAAATAAAATTTGATCCTGATAATAAATATCTAAAATATAATTTATATGAAAAACAAAATTTATTCAACAACTTTACAGTAAAATACAAGAACCTACTCTAATTATTTTATTCATATTGTATGCATTTTTTTCCTTTGCTGAAATTTCATAACAGAAGAATTGGGAGGATTTTGTTAACTTTCTGATACAATTAGATCACCTAACAAAGAGTTCTTCCAGTAAAGCAGGTAAGATTTATTGGAGATTCATATGCCCATGGAATGTTAGGGATAAAAAATTAGGAAGAAATAAAAAATGATTCATTCGACTTTGTTCCTGTCTTCAAAACTATATAATATATTTGTCAAGATAAGACTCACATATATATATATACATATATATATATGGTATTCATATATATGTATATATTATAAATCTATATATATACTATATTTATCATATATAGTCACTTTTAGCCAAATACACAGGTTCATCTCTAAGAGTGCAGGGTGGGGAGAAGATGAGGGTGTAAGTGTCAAATCAGATGTTTGAGATCTAAAAGTAGATAGTTGAAGAAGATTACATGATCCCTTGGGCAGATTTCAATCTGCATTAAATATGTTAAATGTAAAAAAAGGGTGTTGTTTTGATTTCAAGTGGCAGACAGGGTATATGCTACATATTTCAAAATAAAGAAGGAGGTATCTGTGACAACTGTCTATTTCACTAAGATCCATTTAAGAAGTTTGGAGAAAGAAACCACAGCACAGGATAAATTTAGGAAAGCAAAGATGCTAAGAGAAGTCAGGAGGAATGAGACCCAGGACCAATGAAAGAACATAAAGCTGTTAAAGAGTTTGGGGTAAGTGTTAGGCATTGTCACTGCCTTGGAGAAGGTGGTTTTAGGGAGATTCCCACCCAAGGGGAGCTAGTGCTCTCAGTAGAGGGACACAGTCAACACAGGGAACAAAGAAAAGAGAGAGAGAGAGAGAGAGAGAGAAGAAATCAATGGCCATTTCCTCACTCACCTCCTGCCTCCAGTACCTCTCAACAGAGCTTCCCATTGTGAAACAAACTGGAACCCAAAGAGCAAGGGATGTTGTAGACCTAACGGGTCAGCCAGGTGATACCCAGAGTAGAATTTCAAAAAGCAGTATATCTAGAGGGAGAAAGGGAAGAAATACAGCAAAGTGACCTGACTTGAGGAATTGATAGAAGGCTGAATACCAGTCATGAGATGTCTAGCAATGTGTATGGTAAAAAGTAATAGTTCCATTACAGATACTCATGTATTATTAGTTACCATAATACTTTTGTGAAAAACAAAAGAGATTTTTTAAAAAGGAAAAAGAAAAAATAGGAGGAAGGGGGAACTTTTCAAATTCACTGTGTTGCATGTTTTTGACTAGGTGTTGGAAAAATCATGAATCCACAAAATGCATTTAAATCTTTAGTTCGGTCCTTTTAGGTACTAATAGTTAACTTAATGACTTTCTTAATGCCATAAAGGGGAATTTCTTATTCTCCAGTACCACAAAGAACAGTTTGTTATCTTGACTCTTCTTGACTTATTGCCACCAATAGCATTTTGAAATGAGAAGACAAATCTTTTTATGTGAACTCAGGTATCTATTATTAAAGAACCTCCATTTTAAATGGGTTTCAATAGTATGAGTACTAAATATGTTTTCTTAAATAACTTTTAATAACAAAGATGTTTGCTTCTACCAATGCAAATAGAAATTAACATTTTAAAATATCTTTCCCAATTTTTGAGCAATTAAATGGATATTTTAGTATGCATAAGCAAGAATAATCAATACATTTCATAACTGAACAAGGTAGCTCAGAATTATAGTTCATAATAATCAGTTTATATAAACTTGGAAATAAGAAACAAAATATGTGCCAGAAAAGCATAGGACTAAAACCTCACACTTCTGAAATATATTTGATTTCAAAACCAGAATATTTACATATGGGATAAATATTTGAGAAATTTTGAGTCTTAATACTTTTGATACCTCAACACCTTATGTTGACAAAATGAATATTATACAGTGTTACAAAAGTCATCTAAATTGAAATTATTGGTATGTGAAAATTAGGAAATACTGTAATCCCTAATGTTTCTGCTACAAGACCTACTATCTTACTAAGGTTTTGCTTAGAAGGGAAAAAAAAAAAAACGTTCATTGGCTCTTGATAAATTCTTTCTGTCCAGCAGTAATATCTCAAGATACACACTTATCTGCTTCTTACAGTTAGTGAACATGCAGAGTTGGACTTGGCTCTGGGAATTAACACCTGTGGATCTACCAATCAGTGGTTTCTTTTTTGATCATTAGATTATTGGCAACAAGACTCATCCTCATGTCAGTGTTTATTTAGAATATCATTAAGGCAGTGCTGAATTCACACCATAAGTAGTCGGTAGAGAGAGAGAAAAAGGAACTAGGGGCAAGGGAGAGAGGAAGGAAAAGATTTAGATAGGACATCTAAATGTAGTAAGGTTTATTGGCTCTTCTCTTTGCTTGATTTTTGGTACTGTTTTTTCCTTGAAATCTTAAATGTCACTCATGATCAATCTGTTCTCTGATCAGTTTTTAAATTGAATCAGTGTTTATGAAAACAGAGTACTCTGATTTGAAAAGCCTCCTCTGTATATCTGATTGTGTTATAACACTCAGGTATTAATCTGTATTGGAGCCTCTAATGGTATCAACAGTTAATCTTAAATGTGTTGGTGAACTCCATGTTTGGGTCCCCTTCCATGAGCACTTCCTTTGTGGAAGCTGGTTTTCTCTCTCCTGGATTTCCCCTCTGGAGTCCCCTTCCACACTCTCTCATGGAAGCCTGCCTTCCCCTCCTAAACTCCATCTCTCTCTAGTCCCTTCCATTCAGTGTGGAAGCTGCTTTCCTCTCCTGGATTCCATCTTTCTGAATTCTGTCACTCAGTGTGAGAGTTAGCTGTTTCTTTCTCTCTCCTTCTCCTGTTTCTCTCTCTCTTTAAATAAGCCACTTTCTACAAAAAAAAAAAAGAAGAAGAAGAAAGAAAGAAATGTGTTATTATCCTTGCTCTTGTTTTTCCAGACTTAACATTCTTTTATTATAGAGTCAACAGAAGGAAGAGAAAGAATTCTCAGTATAGATGCACATTAAAAAATTTACAGACTCTTTTCCTGGATTATAGTTCTGATACTAACTCTGTAACTTCATCTCAAATTGTACATTTCATCTATCTTCTATCTCAAAATCCATAGATGTGCAAACACATTTTGTTGTTGCTGGTGAGGTGGTTGTACTGGATGGTAGTAAAGGATAATTTTGACATTAGGCAAAAATATTTCTGCCTATTGTGAGGTAACTCTTTAAGTAGAGTTCCTGCCAGCTCTTTATGTACACCTAAGAGGCATCCTTACAAGCCCACGTCTAGAAACTCAAGATGATGGTTGTGTTAGTCAGTTTTTGCTATAAATAGATACCTGAGATTGAAAAATTTATAAAGAAAAGAGCTTTAATTGAGTCACAACTCTGGAGGTGTACAGGAAATATAGTAGCCTCTGCTCTGGGGAGTTCTCAGGAAGCTTCCAATCATGGTGGGAGGTGAAGGGAAGCCAGTACATCTTACATGGCTAAAGCAGGAGAGACAGAGAGAAGGGGAAGATGCTACATACTTTTAAGCAATCAGATCTCATGATAACTCTATTACGAGAACAGCACCAAAGGGATGGTGCTAAGGCATTCATGAAAGATTCACCACCATGATCCAGTCATCTACTATTAGGCCCCAGCTCCAATACTGAGGATTACAACTGAAAATGATATTTGGGTGGGGACGCAGATCCAAATCATATCAATGGTCAACGGGGTCACTATGAAATATTTGTCCATTGTATTAGTCTTTCCTCACACTACGAATAAAGATGACTCATGACTAAGTAATTTACAAAGGAAAGAGGTTTAGTTGATTCATAGTTCCACATGCCTGGGGATGTCTCACAATCATGATAGAAGAGAAAGAAACATCTTACATGGTGGCAGGCAAGAGAGAGAGCATGTGCAGGGGAATTCCTCTTTATAAAACCATCAGATCTCATGACACTTATTCACTATCACAAGAAAACCATGGGAAAGATCTGGCCTCATGATTCAGTTACCTCCCACTGGGTCTCTCTCAAGGCATGTGGAAATTGTGAAAACTACAATTCAAGATGAGATTTGGGTGAGGACACAGCCAAACCATATTGTCCATTCACCCCTTTTTAGGTCCATGATTGTATTCGGAGGTACACTGTATATTCTAGATGAACAGAAGCACAGTCAATGTGTTAATTGACTTTTCACTGCATGGATTAATTGACTGATTGATTGTTTCTTTCTTTTTTCAATAAGCAATTAGGCTCTTTGGAAATTTAAAGTTAAGCTAGAAATAAAACCTTACTTGTTAAATCTTACAGTCTCACGGGAGAAAGAACATACCAATGAATATATACCTAGCACATACCTATTATGAATCTTAGAAAAAAGATGTATACTAAATTAATACACATAAATAAATAATGACAATATACATGCTAAAATGAAAGGTATGCGTAGGCTAATGGGAGTGATATAGATAGAACTGAGGAGTGGATGCTTTGATGGGAAAGAGAAAAGCTCAGAATAAAAAAAAACTTCTAAACTAATCTATGGAGGATAAGACATTTGCTGGTTGCTAAATTGGGGAAGCTTTTTCAACAGAAGGCATAACATATGCAAGCATGGAAGGCTCATGATGTGTCTGAGGAACTGCAAACAGGCTAGTACATCTTTTATCTGGAGGACATAGTACAGAGTGGCTGTAGATAGCATTCAAGAGGCACTCAAATACTGAATGATGAGAGATTCGTTCGTTATCTTATTTGAGCTTTATCAGAAGAAGATGAGTAACTATGAGAGGAATCAAAGCAAAACAATGGCATTTTCAACTTTGAATTTAGAATGATCACTCTGAGAGAAGTGTGGATCAATGATATGTTAGATAGATCTTCTTTCTCTTTATCATTCCTGGAGTAAAAAGTATAAAGTACAAGGGTATGTTGGCTGGAAAACCCCCTGTCAACAGTCTCATATAGGTTCTCTCCTGTTACACATGGGAAAACTGAGACTTATCAAGGCCACATACATTTATGTAATAAGCAGGAGAATCAGGCCTCTCTGATTCCAAAGTCTGAGAATGTTTTTCACTAAACCACAGAGTTTCCCTAATGTGACCTTTTCATCCTGGAATCACCCTAACACTTTGAACTCTCTTATGGTATTTATTCTGTTTTACCTTGAATTACTTAAAAATTATGCCTTTTTCTAAGCTGCATATTTTGAAAGGGATATGTACTGCCCATCTTTTAAAATTATTAGTGTTTTAGCACATTTTCTTATACTAATAGGCACTTGGCACACCTATTAAATCAATAAATTTAAGTAAATATAAATGTCATCAAACATGAGCTAAGCAACTCAGCCCTCTATCATTTGTGATAGTTGAAATGTAATTAGGTAGAAAAGGATAGGTTTAAAACCCTCATATTGGTTAAAGAATCACTAATAAAAGCTTTCTTGCTTTCAGACCACTGATTCCTCACATGGTATGTACACTTCAATGGTCAAAGTGTCCAGGTGTTAGAGAATCCATCCACCATTTAAATTCATTGAATTCTTTATCAGTTGCTTAAATTCAAGATAACAGAGCCATTTTCTTTCCTCAGATTTATCATGGAGGTAATTACTGTCAAGTGTCTTGAGGAGATAATGTGGATTAACCTCACAACTGATTATTCAAATTCTGGAAAGACACTCTTGGTAGTAACTTCCCATTCAATTTACTGTAAGAAAATGCAAGACAATTTATATGCTTTCTTACATAAGCCAATTAACAAAAAACTATTATTCTTTATTTTTATAACATAATACCATATGTACTTTGGACGATAATGATTCACAAGAGATGCATTTATTCATTTATTCCTTTAGTACATACTTATTGGGCACCTATTCTGTGGTAGGCTCTAAGTGAAGAGAAATATACTTATTCTTTGCCTGGAAGTGTAGTGCAGGAAGTGTAGTGCAGGAAGAGGTATAGATAAGATGGTAAGAAAATTAAAAACTTAAAAAATATAATAAGCACAAATCAACAGGCCATAATAGGGACCTAAATGAGAGCATCCTTGGTTAGTTTGCAAGAAAGTGATTTGAAAGAATAGCCAACTCACCTGTATCTCAGCAAGAGTTGCTGGAGCATTTTGAAAATGAAGAGCTTATCACTGAAACTAACCACCGAAGATGGTAGCATATAGCAGGCTCCAAAACCCACTGAAATGAATCAAAGGTAGTTGAAGACAGGATGGAAGAAGAAACACCAATGCACCTGCAGAAAAGTGAGCAAGCAACCATAATGTCGTAAAAAGAGGGGTTAAAAAAAGAAAAAGAAAAGTCTGGTACTTTTTACAATAGCATTCTAAACTCTAGAAACAGTAAAGAAAAGAGAAAATATTAAAATTTTCATTTGGAGTTTTGGTTCTGAGGAAAGAGAATAGATGAGGGATGGAAAGGGGTTGTATATTAGTCTGCTTTCATGCTCCTGATAAAGACATATCCGAGACTGGGAAGAAAAGAACATTTAATTGGACTTATAGTTCCACAAGTCTGGGGAGGCCTCTGAATCATGGTGGGAAGCAAAAGGCACTTCTTACATGGTGACAGCAAGAGAAAATAAGGAAGATGTAAAAGCGAAAATTCCTGATAAAACCATCAGATCTCATGAGACTTATTCACTACCACAAGAAGAGTATGGGGGAAACCACACCCATGAATCAAATTATCTCCCACCGGGTCCCTTCCACACATGCGGGAATTATGGGAGTACAATTCAAGATGAGATTTGAGTGGGGACACAGCAAAACAGTATTAGACAGATAGGCATCTTGTGGAAAACCAAGAAGAATCGTCCGTGTAGACCCACCCACTTCTATCACAAGACCACCCCGGAGGTTGGCTATGCTGCCAGGGGAGAGTGAACCTGTGGTGGAAGTTGATGGAATGCACTCTTCACTGCTGGGAATGAGCACTGATGTTCAGACCCCAGAAGAAAGACAAGAATAAATGTCCATGAGCAAGAACTCAAAGTGGTTCCAGAGGCTCTCTGGCTACACCCACCGCTATGTTCTGAGAGAACAGAATGAAGGTAAGAAATCAACCTCCAAGATTTTGCTGGTAAACTGCAAGATGCAAGTGCAGAGTAGGAAAGACCAACTAAAGCTTGGGTGTACTGGGGCAGAAGCAAGAATGTCCAGCAAAGGGAATCTTGTTCAATTTGAACAACAAGATAAAAAGGAAAGTTCTAATACACATGCAAACATCATACACACACATGAATAAACACAAGACATACAACACATAAATATTCTGGTAAAGATGACAAAATCTTGAAGAAAATATAACCCCTGGTACATGGTAGAGAAATAGTTTCCTTATGAATAGTTTAAATGATTAAAAAACGTAATGAAAATTCAATAAAACACATTTTAAGGCACTAGACTATTTTTAAAATTATTTCATAAACCATAAAATATTTTAAAGGTCAGCAATTATTGAAATATAATAAATATAAATACATTAATAACATGTAGAAACCAGAATAAGATAGCCAAAACCTTCATTCATGTTGTGATAACTGAAATAATGACAATATAGAAAAAAATAGAGATTGTCACAATTACAGAGATCATAGCTTCAGAATATAAAACAGTACGGCCTAAGAATCCTTGGCATCCTTAATATAAAGCATCCAATAAATGTGGAAGAACTATTCTGAATATAATACATGCATTGTTTCTGGAACCAAGGAGAAACTGAATTCACACATTTTCCTTCTCTGTTAGAAAAAGAAAAAAAGCATAAAATAATTGGCACTAAAGCATATTCTGGTTAAGTTTTTGAACATTGATGATAAAGAAAGACTAGTTTAAGTATCAGTAAAAATAGAGCAAGTCACCCACAAGGGATAAATATCTTGCTGGCTTTGGACTCCCCTGCAACTTTCAGTGCCAGAGAAATTAGATTAGTGTCTATAAAATTCAGAAGAGAACCAAGTCTGACCAAGAATATATTCTCACCAAGCAAAATTGTATCCAGTAAAGATGGCAAAATGAAATATTCACTCTTCCAAATTTAATATATATTTAAAATATAGAAACTTCTTGATTTTTATATACAGCCATCCAAGAGATCAAGACAAAGAAGTAAAAAGCAGAGAATAAATGGCAAAAATACAGCTGGTAAGCACTAATTTCATTTGAATACAGAAGATTAAACAATTGCATCATTTTAACTGAAGAATAAAGTGCAAAATGATAAACCATGATGAATTAAAAATAATTACAGCAATGAGGATGGGAGAGAAAGGGGAGAGGTGGAAGTAGCTGTATATTACCTTTTTAAAGGATAAAATCAATTGGTAATCCTTAAAACATAGATAGGTAGGTAGATAGATAAATAGACAGATAGATATGATGCTATAATGATTTAGATATTGCAGTAGGCAGAATTCTAAGAGGGCCTCTAATATACTCACCTGTAATGTTAATATATAATCTCCTATATAACTCCTCTTTTTGAGTTGGATATGATGAGATGTCACTCCTGTGATTAGGTTACGTTATGTGGAAAAGGTGAAGAAATTCTGCAGATGGAATCTCTTTTCTCCTTTAAATTGTTTATGTCTGAATTTGTGTCTTCACACTACTGACAATGAAATTATATTCGTTATTGTACTTGTTAGAAGCAGATATGGTGATCAAGTTTGAGCCAAAGTCAGTAGCTTTTTAAAATTCTTATGCTTTCTGTGTATTTTCACAACCAAGCAACAAATATACTGAGAGAAGTGTGAAATAGACATCTGAAGATTAGGATATCCTTTAGTATTCATTGACCTGGAGACAAAAAGATGAGCATGAGGATCTTAGGACTTCTGGAAGTGATGTCACTGAGATTCCAATTTTGAATTCCTAAATATTTTCAGTCAGGAGAATCTAGAGGGATAGCCTCAACATAGCTGCTAGTAGAAAAAAGAAAAATTGATACCAAGGTACATAATGAAGCTCTCACAAGGAGGGAGGGATTCAGAGCTGGTTCTCCAAGATCTACACAAAAGTCGAAGTATAGGTGGCTGGTGTCTGCATGGTATATGGCTGTGTTTGAAAGCACTGATTTCTGCACAGGATGTAGCTAAGACTGGAAGCTCCTCTGAATCCCTCCATCCTGGTTGGGGTAATGCTTAGAAAAAGAAGATGGCTATTAGGGCATGAACCAAAATATCTGTCATTCTGGGACACTGTGAGAATATCAGTGCTACTCTTTCCAGGGCATAGATCCCCAAGGACAGCCCTGAGTGTATCAACCAAAGCAAAGGCACTAATAAACAGGTTGGGTTTTGCAGATATCTGCCTTTTGGTTTTCATTCCACATTTAAAATTAGAAATGACTGTCTTTAGATGGAAAAACCACTGGTGTCACAGGACATTTGATGTGATAGAGAAAAAGAGAGAGAGACAGAGAGGGAGGAAGGGAGGGAGGGAGATAGATATGTAGGAAGGTAGGTAGAGAGAGAGAGAGAGAGAGAGAGATGCATGCACACAGATATACAGTCTATTGTTCCATTCTTGTAACAGGGGAAACCTCAAGGAAAAAGGTCTATACTTTCTGCCAAACAGGGACTTCAATTAGTAATTAATAAAACAATGTAACAATATATGTGGCAGCATTCGTACCATAAGCTTGTGAACGATTTCCTATTGGTTACCTAAAAAATTCTGAAATGACTTGTCACTCTCTTGAACTCAAATCTGTACTATTTCCACTCAGAAATTCAGAAACAGTGCATTGTCCTTTATTTCTATATATCTACAATTTATTTTTACTTTAAAATTTACCATAACGAATTGTTATTTGCTAGCTTCTTTGTAAGTAAGGCCCTCCTGGCTAACTTTCCAGTCTCCTTGCCAATCTTGGTTGATATTTTAAGCTTTAGCAACACAGAACGTCTTACATTTCTCTGAAAGCGTTTTACTTACCTAGTGCACTTTCTTGGTGCTGTCCTCCATGGTCTCGCCTCCCCCTGACATGAGGCTGGATAGCTCCAGGCACATTCTACTGTGATGCACCCAATATTCACCACTGGTTCAAAGGGTTTCCTGAACTGAATGATTCCTCATACCTAGGCTAGATTTGGTGTCTTTTTTTCTAATTCTTCCCAAGTGTAATCTCCACCATTGCATGGGATCATATTTTAGGTGTATTTGCATTTTCACTTTTTTGGGGCTGAAAACAGTGTCTTACACAAAAACACTTTCTTAACATTGAATCAATAAATGAATCATGGGACTCACAGCTTTATCTTTTCTGCATAAACAATTCAACTTCCTTTATATTTTTCATGTAGCTTACTTATTAGGCAACTGGCAGAAATATGCAATTCAAATTATTGCCTATGCTACCTTTTTGGTAGAATTTTTCATATGTAATTATGTTTGCTTTGAATTGGTTTACTCTGAATTGGAAGAAAATTTAAAACAAACAAGTTTATGTTTGAATAACTCTCTCTGCTTATTTAACTACTGAAACATTTGGAATGAAACCACATAGCCAATGTATTTGTTTGTTAAAACTATGCACTTTAAAATTCTCATCCACATTTTACTTTGAGTAATTCTATTTGACCGGGAAACTCAGCAAGTTGTTTTTCAGACTCAAGAATTAATGTAGCCCATTCTCACAGGAGCAGTCATTATTTTGATAAATATATTGTCACATAATTGAGGTCGGCTGCATTTTGGTGATAATGGTAGTTATTAACTTCTCTAAAAGTGCCAGAAACATTGTGAGAAAGCAAATGTGCATGGGTCATAGTTTTACTTTATTTTGTCGTATTATAAGCTAATGATGGGAAATAACCAAACTACCATGTACTGAATCAATATGCAAGAAAAATGTACATGCTTCCAAGGTTTAGCAAATACAACCTTTAGAATTGCTTCTTTCATTATTTTGAAGTATTAGACAAATTACTACACCTCTCTGGCAAAAGTAATGATAGGAATTAGATTTTTCCAGAGTTTTAGCTTCAAATATACCTAGTACTACCTTGGCAAATCTAATTTTTATTAAGAAAATAAAGCAGAGGCAAACTGCAATCATGTTTAAGAAACCTTTAATTTTGAAAGAAAAGTAAATCATAATCATCTATCTAGACTTTAGCCAATAAGATTACCTAAAATGAGAGTGCCTGATAAATACTCTGTAACTCTGAAGAGATAGTTAAACCTCATTAAGTGAGATTAGTGTGGGCCAAGGAAGGAGACTGGGAAGGAATAGGAGGTAATAAAGAATAGGACGTATTTCTTCATTCTCAAAAACGGTTAAGAATCATAATTTATAATTACATGTAAGATGTAAATTCTCACTGTGAGAATACATTATCACCAGGGAGCAGCCCATGAAGTGCTAATTTAATATTGATTACATTGCATTGGAAATCATTTTAGCATGCCAGATAGGTGCAGGATACTATTTCACAGCAAAGTTCTGAAATCAAGGAGTTCAATATGTTTGTGAAATCTGTCTAAGACAAATACATTATCTTACGTATCCTCAATCTAAGAAACCACTGGCACAGCACTAAAAGTAAATTTAGACTTGTTTTATGAAGTTATATTTTTGCGGGTCTGAACTGAAAAAAAAACTTCTTCATGAAGTCAAACTCTTTTGAGATTTACCTAAGCGAAATTGGTATCACATCAGACTTAAAATAGATTCCAGACACGGAGGTCTAAATATCTTCCTTCCTATTCACTGCCATATACTCATACCTGCCAGTATTTTTTAATTTGTCTACTAAATAGAAAATGTGTAAGGGAAAAATGAGACACTGGGAACATCATAGCTTACAGAATTCTTGTATTTGCCATGCTCTAAATTAGACTGTTTTGTTCACATTAATTTTATAATATTTGTCATAGATTATTATACCAGCAATGCATTATTTTAACCTAGAAGACACATACTCAGTATATGATAGATTGTACAAAACATTTGGGGTTGAAAAATTATTTGGAAGATGATATTATTCTTTGCATTTTTCTTTAGGAGACAGATACATACCTATATAGTTGGAAAAGATGCATGATATAAATAGTGCTGATTATAATTTCTACATTAAACCTCAAGAGTGACAGGACCCATTAGATATTTCAGTGGTCAAGGAGACTTCTGATGGAGAATGCAGATTGAACAAAAGCAATAAAAATTCTGAGGAATTTATGCATATTTAATTTTCACCAAAAGAAAAGCATTAATATGGTAAAATAGAAATGTCTTCCTTTCCAAGCAATTGTGTAGGACATTAAAGTGATACATCTTCAGTTTTTTCCAACTATGGAAAGAATTACCATTGGCATTCTCTTCTGAGACACAGATGACAATAGATGGGTTTTTAATAACAGCTCAGCCTTCCAAATAAATGCACATGTCTATCCGAAATGGCGTGAAATCTTTGGACACATTTATCAGCACTAAGGTTTACCATTATAATTTCAGAAAACACTGTTTTTCTCATTATGTCATTTAACAGGATTTAAATATTTTCTTATCAGAAATGAATTTGAAAAGAATGGAAAAATGCTGTTTCCCTTTTACTTATGTAAATTAAACCTGAAACATTAACTATGTAAATTATTTGCCAAAAAGGGCACATGTGGTATAATGCCAAGTCATGGGATAGAAATGGTAGTGCTTCAAAAACTAATTTACAAATTAAAATAATGTCAAAGTATAGATGAATAATTCAGAAAGCACATACTCATTTTAAATAGGAAAACTAATCTTGGCTATATAAAATGGATAGTTCTCATATTTCATATAAGAAATATCTAGATAATGCTACAGAGTAAAATGTTATAATTTGATGGTGGTTTCATCATCTGTCCCTATTTTATCCTGAACTAAGTGTTCTATTTGTCTTTAAAATATCCATTACATAAAATTATGCCATTTAAAAGAACATTTCCCAGAAGTTTTATGTTTAATCAAAGGAGCATTCATTTAATTGTGTACACAGAGAGATCCCAGAAAAAATGGTCCTACTGAAAATAAAACTCTGCTGTAAAGTTTTTTTTCTATAGGCTGAGTCTATAATATATTTTTGCTCACTCCTATTTGAATTGAGAATATCTACTTGAACATGGAGTGGGGATAGCTAAAAGAAGCAATGGTGGAAGAAGTTAATCCACCCCACAGTCTTCAGCCTTATCAACAGGGCTTAAGGACAGCTTCTGATTAGCCTTATGGTGTCTTTGATTTATGGTATTTACTGCAGAGTCTGGGTTGCTGTCCTGGAAAAAAGATTTCTTCCATAAAGTGTAACTCATAATATATATCAACTCCCTCTTATGTACTATTCACTGTTGCACACTATTTAAGTACACAAAGTGCTATAATGTAAAATAATCAAAGATCTCTGAAAATATCTGTGTGAGACCGAACTAATCAATTTCATTGGGTTGGTTAGTTTCTCAGACTGTTTATATGGCTTCTTACTGGAACATAGATGAAAATGATGGACTTAACAGTGGATAAATTAACAGATATTTTTGCTTTACTTCCACACCATTTTCAGCTCTTTACCTGTGCTTTAATGAACTAGATCTCCACAGTGAGATAGGTATGGTTCTAAAATTATTCTTCTTCTGACTCCATGAACATGGGTGTATTTCCTAGTAGAAAGTTGGAGTCTAAATAAAAGAATTCAATTAGATAGAGCCTAAATGAAAGAATTCAATTAGATGTCATTCTTTGATAGGGCTCACATTAGCACACACACACACACCACACACACATATGCACACATACATACATACACACACACACACACACACACACAGATGTAGAACTATACCAACATTAAAATTAACTTATATACATTTAAAGATATTTTATTAGCCTTTATCATTCAGTAGTTTTTTCTAACACAGAGAACACATCTCCAGATGACTTAGGTTAGCTGAAGACAGCTCAAAAGTATGTTAATCAGATTTTTTTTTTTTTTTTTTTTTGAGATGGAGTCTTGTTCTGTCACCCAGGCTGGAGTACAGTGGTGCCATCTTGGCTTCCTACAGCCTCCGCCTCCCAGGTTCAAGTGATTCTCCTGCCTCCGCTTCCTGGATAGCTGGGATTATAGTCACAGGCCACCACGCCCAGCTAATTTTTGTATTTTTCAGTAGAGACTGGGTTTCACCGTGTTGGCCAGGCTGGTCTTGAATTCCTGATCTCAGGTGATTGACCTGCCTGGGCCCCCCTAGGTGCTAGGATTACAGGCGGTGGCCAGCATACCTAGTCAGATGATGTTTCTTACTTCCTTATGTTTTAAATGAGAAAAATGAGACTGAGAAAACTGAAATGACTTTCTCTTAGATACAAAACATAACAGCATCTTAAGTTGAGATCTCATAAACCTTTCTACTTATACAATAATGTTCAATTCCCAAACAATGTTTGGAATTTCTTTTTTGGATTCACCTTTAGAGCCACTTTTGAAGACAAAAAGAATATAGTTTCATAGGTATCCGTTACTCTGTATGCTTTAGTTTTTGCCAAAATAATACTTCTTTACTCAACACCCTACTTACTCATTAACCTTGGCTATGTTGGGACCTCCTTGTGGGCAAGTATCATCTTATATTCCCACAGTATTTAGTATACTATTGTTGAATTGATTCCTTAATGATAAAATATATGCATAGTATATGCACTCTTTTGTTCATAACTGAAACTAAAAGAGTAGGGACTGAAGTGTTCTTGACTAAATTATTCTGAGGTCTTCTCTTGCCAAAACCTTGAAAGTCAATCTATATATGTTTGTCTTTGGGATATTATTATTATTCATAGAATAATTTTGAGACTCTAAAAACAGCCTATATTAATGAAATGCTAATCTAACTGACTGAACACTAATGGTGTTAATGACTGGATTAGAATATTTTTCTATTATTGTTATTTTGTGCCTGAAACATTCAGTGCTTTGGACTTAGGTTTCTATAAATGGCACACAAAAAAAAGTCTTTACAGAAGATCCTAAAATGGATGTGTGGATTTCAAAGAATGTTTTCCAATGGAAAGAAAGTGTAAATCTTTCATGTAGTTGAGTGCTAAAACAGATTATTGATTAACATCAACAGGTGGAACCAAAACAAATGGTCCTAATCTATGCCCTTGTAAATATGTTAAACACATGAGTACTTTTGCAATGAATCAAGAAAATTATTACAGATTTTGTTTTGCTTTGTTTTTTGCTTAACCATTCAATGTCCCATACTGGAAGCCAGAATGCCTAAGGGAATCTTCTATGGTATATTAGAAAAGTCTAAGTCACATATATTGCCTGGAACTCCTTTAGAGAACTATGCTTGCCATTTTTAGAAAATAACTGTGGTTACTTGGGCCAGTGTCAGGGCAACACTTTCCAAAATACAATGACGAGGAAGATGTGCACATCTCAAAGATATTTGCAGTTGATGGACTCTGTAGCTACTGAAAGATCAGCAGCTCGTATTGGATTAAATGGACTTGGGTTATGATCTGGGTCTACTGATAGTAAATGTTCTGAACTCACTCATTTTCTTCAAGTGATCTCAAATGCCATGATGCCTAATCTTTCCCATTCCAGTCCTTCTTCTCTAAGGTATAGGTTTCTCAGCCTTCTTAAAACTGTTACCTACCATTGCATATTACTCTCTGGATATTGATTGACAAGCACAGGATGCAGTGACATTATTATTGTCTATTATTAAATGGGCAATACATACAGGTAAAACAGAATATGCCAAGTCATTACTAAAAGGTCAATAAATGTGAGTCGCTCTTATCACAGACTCCCCACTGCTTTTGCTTAGCTGTTGAATCAATCTTTTATACATAATGCTGAATGTCAAATAAAATGTCTACTTTGGGTTTTTAGTGTTCTTTGTGTGTGGGGGGGGGTATTATTTATCTTTTTTTCTACTTTTATTTTAGGTTCAGGGGCTACATGTGCAGATTTGTTACATGGGTAAATTGAACTCTTCTCAATTCAATCTTCACCTAATCTGTATTTCAGCAGTTGATTCCTTGGACACAAAATAAATAATTTTTAATTAGTCATTTCTAATTTCCTAAGCAGGTGGATCACCTGAGGTCAGGAGTTCGAGACCAGCCTGGCCAATATGATGAAACCCTGTCTCTATTAAAAATACAAAAAGTTAGCTGGATGTGGTAGTGGTCACCTGTAATCCAAGATATTCAGGAGGCTGAGGCAGGAGAATCACTTG
>CAUYQU010064187.1:0-35206 GCA_963574635.1 Cheracebus regulus
AATTTTATTTTTTATTGCATTTTAGGTTTTGGGGTACATATGAAGAACATGCAATATTGTTGCATAGGTACACACGTGGCAGTGTGGTTTGTTGCCTCCTTCCTCTTCACCTATATCTGGCATTTCTCCCCATGCTATCTCCCCCAACTCCCCACCCCCCACTGTCCCTCCCCTATTTCCCCCTAACATACCCCAGCGTATAGTGCTCCCCTCCCTGTGTCTATGTGAAAGATTATCTTTAAAGAGAACCCTAGTACCAAGGTGCTAGGGTTCTCTAAAGAAATGAAAATATATGGTTTACAAAAAAGTAAAACATAACCACATTGAAATATATGAAAACATGCTTAACACCAATCATAAGAAGATAACTCAACCTGCAATGAGATATAATTTTTTCCCTATATGCTCAGGAAACAGCAAAAGATTTGAGGGAACACTGTGCTGACAAAGATTTGGGGAAGCAGGTATTCTCAGTCACTGTTGGTGGGAGCATAAATTGTAGGACAAATTGGCAGTTTAATCAAATTTAAAATGAACATAACCTTTGATCAAGCAATTTGACTTTTAGGAATTGTGTATGTGTATACCATGAGATACTATGCAGTTACTTAAAAGTGAAATATCTATCATTACTGATATGAAATGTTGGTCAAAGAATATTAAATGCCAAAAGTCAAGTCACATGAAAGTTGCACACACACTGTGCCTATGTGTATAAAAATAAACATAGACACTTAAACACAAATAGAATGATAGATAAAATAACCAAATGTATACTTTTTAAAAATATATCAATAGTTTGCCAACATTTGGGTCTCAGGACTGCTTTCACTCTTAAAAATTAAAGAGAATACTAAGAAGCATTTGTTTATATAGGTTATCTATTTGCTATGTTAGTAATTAAAACTGAGAAATTTAAAAAATTTTAATTTACTTAAAATAATGATTATATGATTTTATTATATAACATATTTATCAGAGAAACTCTATTTTGCAAAAGCAAAAAGACCATGAGAAGAGTATTATTGTTTTTATGTTTTTGAAAATATGTTTAATGCCTAGCTTATCAGAAGACAACTAAATTCTCATATCTTATTCTACATTCAACCTGTTATGATATAGTGTTTTATTTGAAATATATGAAGAAAATCCAGTCCCACCCACAAAGATGTGCAGTCAGAAAATAAATGAGTTTTTTCACAGCCTTTTCAAAAAGTGTGGATGATCTTCTTCAATACTCTACAAACACAACAAGCGACAGTTTCTTAAGGATTAGTTGAAGTGTTGAATCTGAAATCATATGAATGATTGCATCTTGGCCTTCTGGCTAAGATCAAATTTGAAATCATATCAGTTAACATTATATACCTTGCTACATTAAAATCCTTTGGCCTGTATTGCTCTTTGAATGGATCTTTTATACATGCATAATTTTGTAACAACATACATCGGTTATCTAGAAAATACTGCTTCACTGAGTTATGTAGATCTCCTAAATGTTGATTAGTACAGTTGTCCCTCAGTATATACAGGGAATTCATTCGAGGACTGCCCCCCATCTTGCCTTGCATATGCCAAAATCCATACATATTCAAGTCTCACAGTCAGCCCTGAGAAACCAGTTTATCAGAAAAATCAGTGTTTCGGCCAGGTGCAGTGGCTCACACCTGTAATCCCAGCACTTTGGGAGGCCAAGGCAGGCAGATCACATGGTCAAGAGATCGAGACCATCCTGGCCAACATGGTGAAATCCTGTCTCTACTTTAAAAAAAAAAAAAAAAAGTAGTCCCAGCTACTCAGGAGGCTGAGGCAGGAGAATTGCTTGAACCCGGCAGGCAGAGGTTGCAGTGAGCCAAGATTGCACCACTGCACTCCAGCCTGGTGCCTGGCAACAGAGCAAGACCCTGTCCCAAAAAAACAAGAAAAAGAAAAACGAAAAATCAGTGTTATAAGTGGGTTTCATATCCTATTAATACTGTATTTTCTATTCATGTTTGGTTGAAAAAATCCATATGTACTAGGACATGTGCAGTTTAAACTTGTGTTTTTTTAGGTTCAAATGTATTATTAGGAAAATAGCTTTGAACTTGTAGAACCCATGAAAAGGTCTTTGGGGTCCTAGGAATCCTTGGACTACACTTTTAGAGTCACTATGACATACAACAGAATATTTATAGAAGGATATCCGTGAAACTGGAAAAAATGATTATATCTAGGTAAGGGGTTAAAGGCAGATAGGAGACTGGATCTTCTACTGGGTGCAGTTATTACATATTCAAAAACAAAAACTGACATACATTTTCTTTAATTTCCTTAATAATGCTACATTACTCCATCAATAATTCTTAACAAAAAACTTAATTCTGAACAAAATAAAAAATTTTTGAGAACTGATTCTTATATTCCTGATGCTTTTGTGACCATTTCATAAATGCCACAAATCCATTATTATTTCCTAAAAAAACATTACAATTCAGTTTGTGAAATAAATTGTGAAACTCAAATTTCACACTGAAATTTCACTTTTTGCTTTGCCTGCCTTTTGTCAAATAGTTGATTAACAGTAAACAAGTATTTAAAGACAGTACAAAGGACTTTTGTCATTAAAAAGATATATCTGTTCTGTAATATTTTCGTTTCTGCTTTAAAAAGCAGAAAATGTGTTACAAAAGTTCCAGTGAACTCAATTCTCAAACATCCTGTTCTATGTAAGAGATTCTGACAAGTAGCAATTCAGCACAAAATGTAATACTTTATTATATTTTGAAATGATTTTTATTTTGATCAAGTCTAGAGGAGGCTTTAAATAGGCAGAAATGGCCTTTATGAGGGCTAAGGACCCAGCTGTGGATCTCAGCTGATGGCCCTTCAGAGCCATGTGTCTCTGCACTTGACCCATTTTTGCCTTAGCAAAAGAGAAATGTTCTTATTAGAAAAGTGAAATTCCATGAACCTGGTTCACTTAAAGAAAAATCGAACTCCATCAAGTGTAATTGAGGCACCCAGTTATTCAGTAATCATCTGCCTAGTGTCAGGACACTCAACTCAAATCAAATTTAAGGAAGAGACCTATACTCCTTCTGAGAGACTCAGTACTGGAACTTTGATAACCTAGGAGACTTTGGCCTAACCACTAACATAATCACCCAAGCAGAAAACAAAGAAGTTATTTGCTTTGCTCCTTCTTTTCTCTTCCCCCTTCCCAATTTGTCACCATCAACTCCTCCAATACTGAAGCCCCTGAATTATTATCTGGCCCTTGACTTTCTCTAGTCCTTCTTCAACTTGTCCACTTGATAAATAACAACCCATCTTTCAAGATAATGCTCAGATTTTTCAGCTCTGTGAGTCATTTCTGGATAAGTTGCACTTTTGTTTAGTGGACCTTTACTCATCACTGAAATCTCTGTCCAAAGTCACCACCTTTGAAAAGCCTTCTCCCACCACTTCCTACCTACACCCAAGATTAGTTCGGGGTTCTCATAATATTTTGTACATGTCCTTACTATAGCACTATACATGCTGTATTATCATGGTTAATGCATTTAATTTCTCTACTAGACTGTGGATTCCCTAAAGGCAGAGACGATATTTTATTTATCTTCAGGTTTTAGTATCTAGGACAATGCCTGGCACACAACAGGCTGTTAGTAAATTCTTTGTAAAGAAATGAAGAGATACTCTTAAGGACAAGAATCTGAACAAGCAATGTGGTTTAATGAAAGGAACCCAGATTTGATCCTGTCAGATCAAGATACTGACAACTAGCAACTACCATGTGTCTAAATAACAAGGTCAATTCTGACTCCTATCTTACATGACCAATCAACAGCTTCAACACAGTCCTTAACTCCTGTCCTCTTGATAATACTATCCTTTCTTAGCTCCTATTAGTTTTCCCCTTGCCTAATTGAATAACCCTCCTCAGTCTTCTTAACTGTTTCTCTCTTATCTACCCAGCCTCTAATGCTGGCATGTACTCACAGCTCAGAGCTTGAACTTATTCCGTCTTCTATCTACATTCTTCAGTGATCTCATAGACTTGCTTACAATGTACATGCTGTTCGCTCCCAAGCTTATTTCTCCATGATGGACTTCTCCCTTGAATTCACATACCCAACTGCTCATCAACATTTTCACTTAGATGTCTAAGAGACATCTTAAATGTCCAAAACCAAACTCCTGATTCTGTCTTCCCCATCTCATTAATCAACAACTCTACCCTTCAAGTTATGCAGGCCAGAAAAAGGTAGATTTTCCTGTGACTCATTACTTATTCTAGTACCCCACGTTCAATATATCCAGAAACTTGTTGGTTCTACCTTCAAAATATAACTAGAAATTTACAACTTTTAATTTTTATCACTAACACCCTGGTTTAAGCCATAATCATCTTCCCTCTGGACTACAGCAATAGCTTCCTAATTGCTCTCCCTACTCCAGTCCTTGACCACTTCGGTCTATGTTCTATCCAATATCAAGAGATCTCCTTGTAAAATATACCTGGCCTTACCAAGCCTCTGCTCAAAACCCTTCCAGGGCTTTTCATCTAAGAGTGAAAGCCAAACTCCTTACAATGGCCTACATAGCCCTACATGATCTGATCTCCTACTAACACCATCTTTTTGACCCCGTCTCCTTATTTTCTCTCCACTACTCTCTCTGTCCCAACCACTCCAGCCTCCTGGTTGTTCCTTAAAGTCTGAAGGCTTCCACCCAGGGCCCTGTATTTGCTATCCCTCTGCCTAGCATAATCATCCTTAGGGTATCAGTATGGCTAGTATGACTAATTCCTTCACCTGTCAGGTCTCTAGACAAATCCTACCTTATCAATGAGGCTTTTTTTCTGACCATCCTGTATAATTTAGTCAAAACTCCATAACACACACACACGCACATGCACGTGCATGCACACACACACACACACACACACTCTCTCTCTCTCTCTCTCTCTTATTTATCTTCTCTCACTACAATGTACCCTCAATGAAGTTAGTTTTGCTTTTGTTTTTTTAGGCACTGCTAAACCTTCATCCCATAAAACAATACCCAGAGTGTAGTAGGTACTCAATATTTGCCGACTGAATTAACAAATGGATGAATGAACACACTGGCTGTTTATCTTAAGCAAGTCACTTTAGCCCTTGGTAGATCTTTTTGATCTCCAGAAAAATGAGAGATTTAGACTAAAGTCTCATTTTGTTTCATCATTATGTGAACTTATAACTCACTCTTCTTCTGAATCCTCTCAGAATCTCCTTAGCACATAGTCAGGAATGGCCTATATTTAGTAAATACTTGTTGATGGACTATGATTCAAAATTATAAGGATCTGCCTTGGATAATGGCTCTTGTATATGAGACAGAATTTATAAACAATATCTCTTTTAATTCTCACAACAATCATATAAGAAATATATTATTGTTCCCATTTTACAGATGGAGGAAAGTGAGGCTCAGAGAAGCTAAGTGCCTTGTCTAAGTTCATAGTGCTTGCAAGAGGGTGGGACAATGATTTAAACTCTGGTCTACATGGCAAATCCTGCACACATTCCAATAAACTTACTGACCTATGAAAGTTAAAAAAAAAAATGGCAATTTTAACAACAAAAAAGAGGGTATCAATACATAATGGTAACTTAGTTAGTGAGGAAATGACTGACTGCCTGTAAATCAAGGTCTATAAGTTTGTAGCCCCCACAGATAATCTTTTCAAGAATTCTCTGTGAAACCACCACCAAAACAACCCGAAAAAGCATACTAAAACAAGCATGATAGATCAGTATTTTCTCCTAGTCTATGTAGTCACTCTTATATTGCATTAAGGTTGGGATATAATAATTCTAATTAAAATAAAAGCCAAGGGGTTTTCCCCTAGTACGTGCTCACAACAATATTCACTGGAGGCCACTAAATGTAAGCCCCACCAAAATGCATTTAGTGTCAAAAAGCAAATAGGTGGCTGCTGGGACTGGAGATTTACTGCACTTTTTAGAGTTACATGTATTTTTAGGGTACATATTATGTGTCAAAACTCATTAATGGGTACATTTTTATTGAATGTAAATTACACCTCAATAAAGTCGATTTGAAATAAAGTGAGTATAAAATATATTTGGAAGTTATATAAATAAAATAATAAAAAATGGGCCCTGCCTTAAAGAAACTGTAAGAATTCATTGGGAATACATGGGAAATGATTAGAGAATGCTGTTTTGTTTTATTTTGTTTTACTTTTCTATAGAATTAGATAGCAAACTACTCAGTTTATTTAAAGTAGGATTTAATTTATCCCAATTTGATTTACAGACCACTTTTCTGAAACCTATTATATCTTGTAAAGGGACAGGAACATATGAATAGCTCTGCAAAGGCTTTGAAATAAGCCACTGACATCAGGAATTTCCACTTGACTCTCAGGCATGGAATATGCAACCAGGTTGCTTATTATGCTAAGCAGAAAATGAGGAAGGAAAAAAAGGTTTTTCTCTTTCAAACTTCAATGTCTAGTGAATGGTTCTGACAAATTAGTGCATACCAAGTCCAAAATAACCGAACTCCACAGTGATTCCTCACTTTCTTGGCCTCCTCTAACAGTTCTGCAACTCTGCCCATTTGCTATGTGATTCTCCTCCTCTGGGCTTCCATAGCACTCTTGGCATTCCTGTATCAAACTAGCCCATTGTTGTACTGTAACTACTTCGTGATTTTCTGTACTTCCTTCTCTACTGGATTGTGAGCTTCTTGTGGATGAGAACCATAATTTAGAAATTGCTGAATTTCCAACACCTAGCTTTGTACCTGATACATAGTAGCACATATAAAGATTTGTGATTTAATGAACCTTGTCATACCTGGACCTGTCACTTAAAGGTACCAAAATCCATCCAATTAGAAAAGCAAGAAATCTAAGCATCACTTAAGGGTCACCAATCTATTTATCTGATACTCCATATCTAATGATTTTACCTTCTAACTAGCCCTAAAATACATCTATTCTTCTCTATAGCCACAACTCCCACCCTAGCCCAAGTTACTATCACCTCTAGCCTGGACTAGTGTAAGCACATCTATTCAGGCTTTTCTTCAATTCATTCTCCACACTGAAACTATTTGATGATGTCACACTCACACCCTGCCTTAAAACGACTTTTATGGCTTCCTCTTGCTGTTAAGATAAAGTCTTGAATATGGTATAGTGGCTCTGTACTGTCTGTTTCTTACCTATCCCTTCAGTATAAGCTTACTCTAGTTTCCTCCTCCACCACTTCACTCCAGCCACCTGTAGTTGGCCTTATTTTAGCTCCTGGTATTCACCATGATCCCTCTTCAGAGCATGCTTGCACATGCTGATCTTTTTGTCCCAAAAGTCCCTCCTTCCCCTTCTTTCCTAGTTAATGTTCACTTACTCTTTGTATCTCTGCTTAAGTTTTACTTCCTCTAAGAAGACTTTCCTGGCCTCCCTGATTAGGTCAAATTCCCCTAATACATGTTATTTTAGTCCATGCACCTCTTTCTCCATAGCAATTTCAGAATTAAAACTTGATATTTATTTGTGTGATTGCTTAAAGGTGTTTTCTTTACTAGATTTTAATCTCTTAAAGGCAAGAACTGTGTGTGATTTTGCTTACCACTGTATTTCCAGGGCTTAGCACATTGCCTATCATATAATAGGAGCCCAGATATTTTTTCAATAGGTTAATGAATACACTAATGAAGAAACAATAGCTGCTAAATAACAAGTATTCTTTTATCTCCTATTCTATGTCAAGACCTTACTAAAGTGATAGGAATACAAAATGGCAAAATAGATATGATTCTTGTCCTGAAGGAATATACAGACTGGTTTAATGAAAGGGTTGTGATCTTAACAATTTCATTTATAAAAATATATTTTCTATAACTTGACTAAGGTACTATCTTTATTCAGTATGTTGCTTGAACTTTCTGGCTGGTAATGTGCTATGAGAAGTTGTTTTGATAAAAAAAAAAGCTGTTTTATCCTATCATTGTCTTCCCCTGTCTTAATTTTTTTCTGCTTTTCAGCTGATTCTATCTGCATGCACATATATATATGTGTGCATTCTCATTTTTGCAGGCTATAAAGTAGATTAATGGTGGTAGTAGTAGCAGTAGTACTAATAGCACTAGTAGTAGGAAGAATAAATAATAGTCATAATGACAATAGCAATAGTAGAAATAGCTATCATCTACTCAGTTATCTCAAATTCTCTGAGCAACTCTGTAAGGCAAAGATATACAAACAGATGTGGAAGTAGAGGCTCAAAGGAGTTCAATAATCTCCCCAAGGTCACCCAGGGAGTAAATGGTAAGAATTTGAAACCATGTCTTTCTGACTTTAAATCCTGTGCCCTTTTCATTACATAGTATTTCATTTCAAGCAAGGGAGACCATTAGAGTGATTTTCTCAGTTCTGCTTCCTGGTATCTCCCTGCTAATAAACTTTATGTTCACAAAGTAGTTTGTGGAGTGATATTATAATGCATACAAGCATTAAGAAAGAGTGCATATTTTGAGGGTCAAAACATCTTTGAATTAGAAAACTGATTTATGAACCAACCACAAAGGGATACATATGAAGTGTGCCAACACTGGTTGGAAAATTGTCCTCCTATGACATAAATTCTAAGAATTATTGAAGAACATAAGCTAATGCCTTCTGGAAAATGTCAAAAATCCTATATACTTTTACAGTTTTGTTTGAGTGACTTTTATAAATCCTATTGACAAAACTCTCTGAAGGCTTTACATTAATTTGACTTAATTATTTCAATTAAAATGGAAAATTGATTAAATTTGGCATAAAAAAAACCTCCTAGACAAGGCTCAGGACTAAGTTATAAAGACACTGTGCAGTGTTAGAAACTGGCAGAAAGCACCATTGTATTGGAAAAAGTATCAACTTAGCTACTGCCAAGCTGTGTCTTTGGAGCACATAAATTAATCTCTCCAGGCTTCTGCTACCTCATCTACAGAATGAGTGGAATCAGACTGCATGCTGTTCAAGCTCCCTTCTAGTTCTTATCTACTTTTTAAGCTACTTATAGTTTGAAAATATTACTGGCTAAATCAAAAGTCTGTGTAGCTAGAATTCCCAGAAAATAGAAATATGAATTCATTTAAAAAGATTTCTCCAATAATTAGAAATTATTTGGTTAATAGGACAGAATAACCTTATGCTTTTTCTTGCAGAGGCTCCAAAAAATTATACTGGCTATTTCTCAAGTATCTTTCTTCCCAGCCTTTTCCACCCCCCAAACATATACTGACCAGTTGGTGTGATCACATTTAACTGCATGCTCCCAACAACCAGTTCAGCAGCAACTAGCATAGTGCCTTGGAAGAGAAAAGATACTCAGAAGGTCTTCCTTGAGTTGAGTTAAAATGAGAAAATAGGAGAAAGAAAGTTACGCAAATCAGCACAAGAGAAGGTAAGTCTCTGAGTTTACACAGGTGCAAGGAGCAGGTGTTACTTACAGCTCTTAAGGCCTTCAGCTTGGAAGCAGGTACCTGATGTCCAAAAACTCGAACTTCTTTACCAGTGAGGAAAAATCATAGCTCTTCTGTGATACATATACCCAAATACGCTAAGAATATGAATTATTCCTTCTGACATTCAAGGCTCTCTAGTAATTAGGTCTACTTTCTCTATCTAACATTATCTCTTGATATTCTCCAATGCTACCCCTGCCTTCACCCAGTCATTAAACTTGAGAAATGCATGAATCTTAAGTTTCAGAATCAGAGATTGGCCTTCAAATCCCAACTCAGTTCCTCATTAGCTGTATGATCTGGGCAAGTTACTTAACCTTGTTGAGTCTTAATTTCCTCAGCAGTAAAATAATAACACATTCTTCATAGGGATTTTGAGAAGTTGTCATTACATAAGATTAAGAAAATTATAATAATAGTAGCCATCATTTATTGAGAGCCAACTATGTACCAGGCTTTATGCTCCTTTTATTGTACCACACATAGGGAGTTGCCCTGCTGTTGGTGGTAGACCCCCAACTAAGAATTCAGAATGGTATCCAGAGTGTGTTAAGACAGTTGCTACTCCGGGCAGGCTGTCAACAAATGATGGGTATCCCAGCAGCAGGCTGTGCATGTACACCAGACATTTATGGACAGGCTTTTACTAAATAGCAAGGAGATCTAGCAGCAAATGTGCACGTCCCAATATTTTTTTTCTTTTCCTTGGGATGTAAGAGACTTGGGAAACTGGAAGAATCCAAAAGGAAATTTAGTCACTTTTCCTAATGTGAGGAACTGGAATGGGGAAAAATCCACCAATCACTTGCTTTGTTGTCTTGGGCAAGTTGTGTAACTTCTCAAGTTTGAGTCCCTTTATCTATAAATTGGGGCCTGTACTATTCAGTACTGTGGTAAAGATTAGAAATAATGTGTGTAAAATGAATAATATGGCACCCAGCACATATCATAAATAGTGACTGTATTTAGTGTGCCATGAGTTATATTCTTCTACCTCTGAAGGATTCAAATGTCAGCTAAATGCAAGATATTATCTCCATATAGCAGAAAAAATACAGGTACAATTATCATGCTTAATATTTAACAATTTGATGAGGTTTGAAAAAATCATGATAAGTAGCTTTCTTATACTGTCCTGATTCTGGAGAAAAGATGTAACATAGGGCTTAGGAGTTGCAGTTTGCATCGATCTCCCATTGTAATCATCAATTGCTCCACACAATTTAGTACTTTATTGTAGCTCATCCTATATACCATACAGACAGATCCAAAATTTATATATCTAGTCCAGACTTCCCTGAATGCCAGACTCATACTTAACTGTCTACTCTACTTCCCCTCTAGAGTATCTAATAAATATCTCAAATAAACCATGGCCAAAACAGAACTCTTGTAACCCCTCACAAAATCTGATCTCCCTCAGTCTTCCTCATTTCAGGAAATAGCACTACGCTCTACCCTATTTCTAAAACCAAAATCCTAGGAATCATAATGAGAAAGTATAGTCATTTCTATCTCTATATTATCTCTTAAATCTGTCTACTTTTTTCTATCTCTATTACTACCCTTCTGACCCAAGCCACCATCATCTTTCTTTTACAGCTGACACATACTGTTCCCTCTAAAATATTTTTCACCTGCTTTTTATCTAGATGGCTTTTTCTTAACCCTCATGGTCCAGCCTCAATTTTATTTTGCTTCAAGTAGACCATCCCCAATCTCAATTAGTCTTTGTTATTTTCCTTATAATGATGTATTACAATATATAATTATACATGTATCCATATGTTTATTCACTTAATCTCTGTCTATTCTCCCCCTCTCATTATACTTCAAGCTCTCTCAGGACAGACATCATGCCTTTTTAAATTTATCTAATTACCCAGAACAGTGAGTATTTGATGAATGTTAAAAGAATATCAAATGTATTACATGTAGAGCGAGAGTGAATAACCACTTCATTAGATATTTGTTCACTTGTTCCAAAATATCCTTTTCACCTTTCACCTCATATGCAAGTCAGGAGGTAAATTAAATAGCATCATGAAGACAATTTTACTAGCACAAAATGTAAGGATAACAATATTGAAAAATGTTATAATATTCTTGCTCCTAAAATATTAAGGAGCAAGAAGGATTGGGTGATTAAACTATGATTTAAAATGCCTTTTATCATATTTCTCATTCAACTATTATACTACAGTTTATGGTGAGACTATGATGTTTTCACCATCAGCATTAAACAAACAACTAGGGTATAGACCCAATAGCTTCAAAACATTATTATTACTGCCTTTCTATCTCATTTTCCCAGAATATAGCTAGAAAGAGTTATCAGACACTATAAGGTGAGCTCCAATGCAAAGGACTCAAAACACACAAAATATTTAAATTAATTCATTCAACAAACATACAAAGTGACTACTCTATGACAGACACACAAGTAGTTATTCCTCCCGGCCAGTCAGAGAGGATCAAGGCAATGTGCCCCAGAAAGGAACTAACCTTCTTTTCCTGCAGACCTGTTCCCATGAGGCTCATCACTTAGGCTTCTGCAGCTGGTGGTTGCCAGTTGCTCTTCAGGATCCCAACTGGAGCCCAGTGCCAAATCATGGAGACATTTCTAACTATGTAAAGTGCTCCTGGTACCAAGAAATGATTTATGGACTTGAACTGATGAATTATTTTCCTATTTGACAGCCAAAGGAGGCCATTCAACTGCCATTATAAACCACCAGGGATGAATCATAATGACATAAGGAAACACTAGACAGGAAAACGCCAGTTTCCTCAACATGCTTGTCCTCAAGATTCATTTCCACCTCAGCTTTGTCTTAGCAGCTTTTGCTCTTCACTCAGACATCACCTAATTGTCTTGCTGGCTGCAAAAACTCATTTACACAGACAACAATATTTGCTCTGACCACCTTAATTGACAAATTATTCCACATGATTGCATCTCCTTGAATAAAATAGTTCTGCCTGAAATATTAATACCTATTTATATGGCTCTTTGCTTGAGTTTTTAATAGCCCCTGGTTAACTTTCTATTTTTTTTTCCATTCAAGCTCTGTAAATGAAGCACTCTATTAACAATAGCAATTTGTCTTAGACCATTTGTCAGACTGCTTTCTTGTCATGAAATGACCACAAACTCACCTTTGCAAGCTTTCCAGTAATAATAATGATGATAATAATACTAACTATAATATAGTCATGAATTGCTTAACAATGGGAATACATTGTGAAAAATGTGTCATAAGATTATTTCATCATGGTGTGAATATCATAGATTGTCCTTATTCAAACTTTGATGGTATAGTCTACTACACACTTAGGCTATATGATATAGCCTATTGTTCTTAGGCTAAAAACCTGTACAGCATGTTAGTGTACTGAATACTATAGACAACTGTAACACAATGGTAAGGATTTGTGTGTCTAAATATAATTAAACATTGAAAACATACAGTAAAAGTACAGTATTATAATCTTATAGGACCACCGTTTTATATACAGTCTATCATTGACCAAAATATCATTATGCATGCATGCAATTAATACAATTTATTGCATACCTACAGTACCTACTATTTCCAATCACCATACTAAGTGTTGTTGTTGTTTTTTTTTTTTAACTTAACACAGCAACACCAGTCCCATTCTGCAAAGGGAATAACCTGAAGTTCCAAGGAGTAAATTAATTTGCTCATAGTCACACAACTAGTATCAGAATCAGGATTTAAATTATAATTTTCTGGCTCTGAAACATGGATGGCAGGAACAAATTGGATTTCAGAGTTTTCTGGTAATCTCTTAGAAACATATTATTTGTTTGGGCTAGGCATGATGGCTCAAGCCTATAGACCCAGCACTTTAGGAGGCCAAGGTGAGTGGATCATTTGAGGTCAGGAGTTCAACGCCAGCCTGGCCATATGGTGAAACGCTGTCTCTACTAAAAACACAAAAATTAGCTGGGTATGGAGGCGCATGCCTGTAATCTCAGCTACTCGGGAGGCTGAGACAGGAGAATTGCTTGAACCTGGGAGGCCAAGGTTGCAGTGAGCCAAGATCGCAGCACTGCACTCAAGCCTGGGCAATGAAGCAAAACTCTGTCTCAAAAAATAATTCTCTGTTTGGCTAAAATCACTTTACATTTTAATCTATATTTTTGGAAACATTTTCTTCTATGTATTTTATTCAGCATAAGGTCTTAACCTTCTACATTTAAGAACATTTGTGGCCAGGCATGGTGGCTCATGCCTGTAATCCCAGCACTCTGGGAGGCTGACGTGAGCAGATCACAAAGTCAAGATCGAGACCATCCTGGCCAACATGGTGAAACCCTGTCTTTACTAAAAATATACAAATTAGCTGGGCATGGTGGCACATGCCTGTAGTCCCAGCTACTCAGGAGGCTGAGGCAGGAGAATCACTTGAACCCAGGAGGCAGAGGTTGCAGTGAGCTGAGATCATGCCACTGCACTCCAGCCTGGAGACAGAGCAAGAATCTGTTTCAAAAAATATATAATTGTTCCAGTGAAATCATGTCATAGTAGTATGTGCAGCAGATAATTCTTTAAGCATTTACTAGTGGGAGGGGCTCAGGCTTTGGAAAAACAACAATCACCTGAGGCTTTATTCCACCAGCATCATTTAGTTGTTGTAGGACATTGAGAAAAATTACTTAAATTCACAAAATTTCAATTTCGACATCTATGAAGCAGGGATAAAATGACAAACATTACAGGATTCCAAGCTAATCAAATGAGATGATATATATGAAACACAGAGCCTAGCTTCTAGTTTCATACTTTTCTGATGTATCTAAATATTAAGGCAAACCTCTGTATGGGGAGCAGCAGATCTTGAAGAGCCCTAATATAATTGGTGTTACAAGATCTATACAAAGAAGCTCTCTTATAAATTATTACTATAAATTAGTATCCGACAATGTGGTGAAAACTTTTGCAAAATTATTGAGGGAATTCAGGAGAAAAAAACAGGTGATTATAGGATGAAATTAGTCTCTGATGTCTTCATGAGAAAATTACAGAAGTGTAAAATATGCAGTAGCAAAGAGTAGAAAGAGCATGAAGCAGACAGGCAAGCAGGAAGGAATAGAACTTGTGACATGTATTGAGCACTGTTGTGTGCAGGAGCAATTCAGGTAATTTGTAACAGGGTGCTTTAAGAGTAATGTTTTGAAATAAACATGGGTTCAAATCCTAGCTCCATCACTTACTATGGTGTGTGATCATAACAAGTAACTTATCTTCTCTGACTCTTCATTTCTACTCTTATAAAATATAGGAAATAATCACTAGCCTTTTGAGGTTGTTAGAAGCTTTGACTGATTAGATAGTATAATCCTTGACCTAATAAATGTAGTTCTCTGAGCATCTGCTCCACTCTATTGGATCTAGTTCATGGCTCATCTCCCTCTGTACCAAGCTCCTAGTTTTCATTCCTATGGAAGGGTGCCTTGATGGAATTTTCTCATTTTGCTCAAACCACTGCTTTCAGGTTGGGAGACAGCAGGGTAGCTGAGACTCTCACAAACACGCATAATGGACCTAAGAACATCTGTTCCATGGATCTCAGGGAACTCCATACCTAGGAGTCACAGTCTAACCCCTTCCCAAGAATCCCTTCCCCCAGCACTAACTTGGTGTCAGAGAAGGCAGCCAAGGAGTCAATGATCACCTCAGGTGCTGGATGAGAGCCACTGGAGCGGAACTGGCCTGAATTGGACACATTTGCCATATACTGCTGTCATGTGCTCTAACTTGTTCACCCCCACCTCTCCAAACTGGTCTCCTCCACAGTTGCTTGCGAAATAAGCCCACAGGAATGAATGCTCTCACAGTCCCTGAGTCTACAGAAAAATAAGACTGTTTTTTCTTCTTGTGGAACAGTTAATAGTGTTTGTTCATTTCCCTGTAGGGCATAGAGACATGACACAAAATCTTTCCTGGGACAAAAACTGGCAATCTTTTTATGGCTGTTATTAATAGGGTTAATAGATAGCCCTGTGTCATAGGTTGGGGCAGAATGAAGGCAATCGGAGAGAGAAAGGAGAGACAAAAAAAGAGTGCAGAAGAAGGAAAAAAGTCTCTCTATAGACTGACATCCAAGGCCCTTTTTTTCCAGTGATCCTCAGTAGGATTTTTTTGTCCTAGTTCCCCAAGGTCATGACTAGTGTTGACTTTGTTTCTAGAAGGAACAAGCAGCTACCTGCAGGGTAGAGTGTGACGCTCTGGGAAAGGGCCCCCACAGGCCCTGCAAAGTCCCCATAAATTCCCCGCATTAGTCATGCCTATGAGTTACATAAATTGAAATATCTATTAAATTGCAAATATGGTAGCTGAGAAGGGAAATATTTTTGGTCTTTATCAGTCGAGAATTTTTTTAGCTCATTGACATATTAGATTAGCCCCAGGAGAAAGCAAGGACCTGAGATGAGCTATAGAGAAGACAGGCCATTGAAACATTTAAAAGAGGCAAATAAGAGACAAAGATATCATCCAGGATGGGCTGGGTAGACTAGGAAAGGCCAAGGTCAACCAGAAAGGGAGCATAAAGCCTTGGAGGAAAGGCAAAGAAACTGCTGCAAGCCGGTTTTGGTCATGAGATTTCTGCACTGTGCAAAAGAACAGTTAATTATGAAATGCACAGTCAGTCGTGTGAATGTTTCCTTAATTCAGCCAAGAACTATTGACTGCTATGGTCGCTCCTTATTAGGTCACACAAAGGGTACAAATGAGGTACATTTTCATGTGATAATCAGGACACGTACATTCAGATCATATTAACTGCTTGCTCAGAGTGAACATGAAATAGAGAGAACATATGCCTATGATTTGTTCCCTTCAGTGCTTCACATCACACTGCTTGAGGGCAGCTTTAAGATGGGTGCTTTATCCCCAGGGCTCTTCCTTTATCTGTAACACTGGAAACCAACTTGCTTCATCATCTAAATCATTCACTTTTCAAACGTGATCAATTTGTCAATATCCCTCCCGTAGTATTACATCCATAAATTGGGCCCCCTTCACTCTTCTTGAATTGACCAGTCTACTGGATGGTATGATTAGGATGGTTTCTGAATGCTGTTCCCAGTTTGTGTATTAACTGTTCTCCAGATCGCTTCAGGTTTTTTTTCTTTAAATTTTTTTCACTCACTGCTAGAGATGATGGAAATAGTGGAACAGAGTCTGAGTCAGTGGCACAGTCAGTCACTTGTTTAAAAGTCCCACTGAATCAAATCTTTAAAGGCAAAAGCCAAAATACGTAGTCCCCAAGGTGAATTTAGCATACAGGCTGTTTTATTTGGTCTACAGAGTACTTTACAATTTAGGGATTTCCACACCAAAATCCAGACTTCTGGCATCTCTTATAAATCAGAGGGCCTAGCAATATTGGATTCTCATGGCAGCAGTCAGCTAGGGTTGAGTCAGTACAGCTTGTACTCTCCAATTTTTTCTTCAGTTGTGTGAATAACTCATGTGGTCCACCTCACATTGTGGACATGACCTACTTGGCTGCTGGAAGCATTTGAGTATTGTTTTTTATTTTTTGGGATGGAGTTTCACTCTTGTTGCCCAGGCTGGAGTGCAATAGTGCAATCTTGGCTCACTGCAACCTCCACCTCCCGGGTTCAAGCAATTCTCCTGCCTCAGCCTCTCGAGTAGCTGGGATTACAGGCATGCGCCACCATGCCTGGCTGATTTTGTTTTGTTTTGTAGAGACGGGGTTTCTCCATGTTGGTCAGGCTTGTCTCAAACTCCCGACCTCAGGTGTTCCATCCGCCTTGGCTTCCCAAAGTGCTGGGATTGCAGGCATGAGCCACTGCACCAGGCTGCATTTCAGTATTGTTAGCAGTTGTCTCTGCTGATTTGGTTTCAAATACCAGTAGTAAATGGTTTTCCTTTTGGAATCAGAAATAGTTCTCCCAAAAAACAAAACAATGGATTGGCATATGAACATTTTAAATAAAAGATTATTTCAGAGATTCTTAGGCCGAAGCTCTGGAGTAAACAACTTTGGAATCCTCCTTGAGTTGTATCTCTTCTTCTGGCCTAGTACCCAAGATTCAGGGACAGCAGACAGAGTAATAGTGGGGTAGAGAAGGAAAAGCATAACTAGGACTTATAAGATGGGGATTCTAGTCCTAGCTGTGCCATTCACTAGCTGATATCCTACAGTCATTGTTTTGAACTCTCTGAGCCAAGATTAATAATAATAATACTAATAATATGTTTGTTGACAATTCCATAAAGTTCTTATAACAGAATGAGATCCCAGAAGTGAAAGTGCTTTGAAATTATAAAGTGCTCTACAAACACAAAGTTATCTTATTTGTACCCACTTAAAACACTTACCAATCAAGCACTCAACCAAACCAAGCTACAAATAATTTTTTAATACCTGCCTTATGCTCAGCACTTAGAGACTTAAAAATAAAAAGTCAACAAATCCATTCCCTTAAGAAGCTTACAGGATGGTTGAAAAGATAAACAATGGGAAAAAAAATAAGTGATAATAATCATAACCTAAATGCCAAATAAGTGTTTTATTTAAACTGTTGATGTTATAGGCATTAGTAGGACAATAGAGCCAGGTACTCACTTGACTACTCAGCTTTCCTAAAGTTTGTTCTGTGAAACTTAGTATCTTCGATGCTCTGGGGGCTGAGAGTATTATGTATTCATACAAGTTTAGGAAATGTTTTAAAAATATATGCTGCCCACCTACCACCCTTTTCGTTTTTGAGATGGAGTCTCACTCTGTCACCCAGGCTGGAGTACAGTGGCCTGCTGTCAGCTCACTGCAACCTCCACCTTCCAGGTTCAAGCGATTCTCCTGCTTGAAGCCTCCTGAGTAGCTGCATTTACAGGTGTGTGCCACTAGAGCCAGCTATTTTTTAAATTTTTTTATTTTTAATAGAGATGGGGTTTCATCATGTTGGTCAGATTGATCTTGAACTCCCGACCTTAAGCAATCCACCTGCCTCAGCCTCCCAAAGTTCTGGGATTACTGGCGTGAGCCACCATGCCCAGGCCCCAATCCCTTTTAGAAAAATAAAGTACATATTACATATTATAGGCACTAAGGTGCCCTGAGATACCCTGCCAAAAAGATGACTATTTAATTTTGACCTGGCAGATAAACAAATAGCTACAGAACCTCTCTTTTCCCTTCCCCACTCTTCTTTCTTTCCTTTCCTCCTCTCCTCTCCTTTCCTCTTCTTTCTCTCTTGGAAATAACTCTCTTAACATTTCTTAGAATCAGAGTTCCACAAAACATAACTTGAAAAGCACTTTTCTAGTGAATAATTTTTTTTCCCCACAGGTTCCAAAGGGGAACAAAGTTCTGTCTCTACCTGTCTGCTTTCAGAACGACATTACAAACTTGGACCCTGAACTTGTTGTTGTACATAGTAGGCACTGATTTATATGTTGATTGATCTTTACCAACTGAACCAACATTATTTAACTAGACATTCATCTATTGCTTCACTTCCACTAGCTTGAAATCATAGTCATAACTGCAATGAACATCATTGGAATATTTTTACTCAATATAAATTATCATACTAGTAGGGGCATATGGCATCAAAACACAAAACTTGATAAATTCTATCTTTCATGCATTCTTAATTTTTCTGGAGCCTCACTTTTCCTTGCTTCTTTCATGGCACCACCCCACATGCAGAATTAATTCTGTGTCCTACTCCTAATGATCTTAACTAAAGTGCTAAGAGCTAAGGACTAGGCTCACATATACCTAGTGTATTTTTTGGGGATATCTAAATTCTAATAGGGAATTATTGAAGACCAAATTGTGAATGTCCAAAAAGGATATTATAGTGGAATGATGGACATTGTGTCCAATATTTTGGTTTCTGTTCTCAAGTCATGCAACATATATTTGGTGAGTGAAATCATGTAGTTTTTTACCTGGTGGTGATTAAAAAGCTACATTTGAGAAATGGAAAGACCTAGGTTTATATCTGTGTTCTGCCAATTACTAAGTATGCGAATTTGGGCATATCATTTCACCTCTCTAAGTTTTAGTTTATTTCTCTATAAATGGGGACAATAATAGTAACCACTGTAGGGGAGCAGGCAGAAAATTCCCCTTGGCCCTCTGAAGATTTGCTGAAAAATCAACTCACAAAAGGCAGAATAATTAGAGAAAAGCATACACATTTAACTAACATGTATACACTGTATACACAGGAGCCTTCAGAATGAAGACCCTAAGATACAGGGAAAACTGCCAATTTTTATGCTTAGGTTCAACAAAGAATGGACAGTCATGTAGGCATATGATTCGACAAAAGGACTATGATCTAATGCTAATAAACTGAGTGGGGAAAACCAGCAAGGCCTGTCTGTCTAGATTTTTGTAGGCTTCTCTGAGCACATATTCTTTCATTCTGGACATGGGGCAGGACCCTCTCTGGAATGGGGACTTTATGACCTGCAGTTAAACAAGGTAGGTCAAATAATTTCTTTATGGCCAGTTTTCACACAGAGAAGTGGAGAGAAAGAGTAATATTTTTAGGTTTTATGCTAGCTTTGGGGGAAAGGAGTTCTGGTTTCTATGACCTGCTTTGGGGAAGAGGGATTCTAGTTTCTATGGCTAGGCTCAGAAGAGGGTAGGGAGAACAGGGCTGAGAGACAGGAAGGCAGGAAAAGGTCAGAGACAAACTTGCTTCTGAGTCCTTCAGTTTGAGGTATTGTTTTCTGAGCCCCAATACAACCCTCACATGTTGGTTGTGAAGACCAAATAAGAAAATGAATGAAAACCCCTAAATGCAATGTATGCTGAACAGTGAGCTCTCAATAGATAATAGCTTTCTGGGAGCCCCTTTCATGATTATTATGGAGTTGCTGGCTAAGAGATTACTTCTGTTGTATTATCTTTACTTAGTCAAAATCCCTTCTTTATTTAATTCACCAACACTCCACCATATTGCTATGTTCCACTGTTTTTTTTTCTAAACTCACCCTCCTCCACAGTGTCTCAACATTAACAGTAGAAAGATAAATAAACTAAGAGCCAGGACCGCAAAAAGCCTTTTTTCAAACCTGAATGTGAAACTGCTTCCTCTGTGTGTAAATAGCTGCCATTTTCCACACCAGACAAAGGTTTTTCTAACAAGCTATGTCATCTAAATGACACCTGCAACAAGGCACTACAATTAAACTTTGCAAAGTGGAATTAAAGGCACTTGCTAAAGCCATGCATTTGAACATATTCACCAAAGACTGATCCCAGATCCCACTTGCAGTTTTACCCCAAGCTTTATATCCAGATTGCTTTGCTACTATTGCTTAATAGTAATCTAGCAGCAAATCTTTGAATCATATTCAAGGAATAAATCCCTCTTGCTATGGTATTCAAACACCAATGGGTTATGAGATTACCCCTAATGTGTGAAAAGTCTCCAATCAAGGACTCTAAAGCTGTCTACAATAATCAGGAGGCGAGGTGTTATTTGCATATTCACTGGGAAACAGGTTAGTGGTTTCTTCTAAGTAGCCAATGCTAACATTTAAAAGCTGCATAAAAGTGTGTATTTGTGAATGATTTGCCAGGTGGATGGTGAATTCCCTTCCAAATAAAGATAACTAGTTCCGGTTTCCTTCTTGTGTCCATTGTGAAGAATCCCTATAAGTAATGTCTGCCTTTGACTTTCTCAAGGCAGACTTTCTCTTTCTATCCCTACAGACTCTATCCCATTATGTTGCTAATTCTCTCCTACTCTTCTTTTTCCATTATCACCTGTACTACAATTCTCACCATCTTATAACCAACTCTCCTGTCTTACTTTGTCATTTAAATTAGCCCTCTGCACAAATTCAACATGAGAATAAAGAAAAAAAAACCCTTAAAATAGCATATAGCCACCTAAAATATGCTGTGGGAAATAAAACTGTCTGCCATAGGCATCATAAGCAAATGACCTAAACATGCTACTGTGCACGTCTATTTGTTGTTAAACTCTTCCCTATGCATCTGCAGCCTTCAAAGGTATAAAAATAAATTTCCACAAAAACATCACACAAGTCTGCTATGATTTATATAATAAAAGTGTTTCAGAAAAGTTGCAATTAAATGAAATCCTTTAGTGCAGAAAGAAAGCTAACTAAAGAAATACTATGGCATATACGGAGAAATAATTTCATTAAAGCAAATTATAAGCTTCTAGTTTATCAGTATTGAATATCTGGATCTTTTTATACTTGACCTTATTAAGGCAAATAGTACCTATGTACCTTTAGGAAACATCTGTTTTACTGAAGTTATATTTCTCAAAATTATAAATTTAAAAAGAATAGTCAGAAAATAAGCTTTAGAAATATGACAATCTTTCAAAATTTGCATAAGAGAAATACACCATCTTAAAGAACCTCGAGCTACATAATTTTATAATTAAATAACTCTATTAATGTCATATTGAAATTCTTATCCCATGCTAAACTCAAAACAAGTATGAGTGGTTACTCTTTAAATAATCCTAGCCTTATATTTTGAATTATGAGAAGACAATCTGTTTGTTAATGTTTTCATATTATTGAGCATACAAAGCAGCATATAAGTTATATAATGTTCCAAAAAAGAATAAACTTTCACAGAGCAACCTCTTGAACTCCCATACCAAGCAGCCATTTTGTTTCTACATCAAGCATAACATTTAAACTGTGTGAATAAATACACGAATATGATACTTTTTTTTTTTTTTGAGACAGAGTCTCTCTCTGTTGACTAGGCTGGAGTGCAGTGGTGTGATCTCAGCTCACCAAAACCTCTGCCTCCTGGGTTAAAGTGATTCTCCTGCCTCAGTCTCCCGAGTAGCTGGGAGTACAGGCATGTGCCACCATGCCTGGCTAATTTCTGTTTTTTTAGTTGAGACAGGGTTTCACTATGTTGGCCAGGCTGGTCTCGAACTCCTGAACTTGTAATCCGCCTGCCTCAGTCTCCAAAAGTGCTTGGATTACAGGTGCGAGTCACTGCACCCACCTGATACTTTCTTATATGAACAATGACCATTGGCCTAAGGATAATCATAAACAAATTTTGAATTACTTTTTCCAGCTCCTAGCTTGTTGCCTGGCATGTAACATGTACTCAGTGAAAAACATTTATTTAAGTGGTAAGTGAATAAATGACTGCTTTCTCTAGTTGAAGTGTTTTACCCACACACTACCTTGACACATTTTCCTTGGTTAGCATGATCTCTATTTTCGTGGCAGGTCTTAGGAATTTAAAGGAAACAAATTGGGGCCCATAAAAATCAGTGTGTGTGTGTGTCTCTGTGTGTGTGTGTGTGTGTGTGTGTGTGTGTGTGTGTATACACTAACATATTCACAAAATAATCAAACCTATGACTTTAACTTGTTAACACCATTCTCTCCTGTAGTGTCTCTCAAAAACATGATCCTTGGAAAGCACAAAACAGAATCACCTGGACAAAAAGGTAAATGGTAAATTCCTAGTCTTACTGATGTACTTAATTAGAATCTAAGGGAGAAATAAGGATGTTCATTTAAAGATCTTCATCTTCATTCCATCTGAGTCCCTTCTATGATTCTGATGCACATTAAATTTTGCAGTCCTCTGCAAGGTATTCAAATGAAATTTTAGATCTGTAGTTCAACTATACTAAATGTTTAAAGCAAGTAAATTAACATCTTATAAAATACAAAAAATAAGTAGCTCTAGCTCTCTTTCTAGAATCTGAAATAAAAGAAGCAAATGTGTTGTCCACAGAACCCATTTGATGTGAGTGAAAAGGAGTTTTGGTCTTTACTTTATTCTAGTTCAACTTAAAACTCAAGCCAAATACTATAATGTTACAACATTCAGCAAATGATCCAAAATGAAAGTGCTCTGCAAGCATCTCATAAGGAATGGTGATTGTGGTCAAAGTGATGCTTCAAGGCTCTGTGCATGGTCAGGTCACTTATTAATTATGTACAACTGCCCATGATTGAATTTTCTGCCATGAATGAGGCAGGGAATTCTAGTTCATGTTGAAGAAATCAAAAACTAATCAAAAGCAGGTCTTTGCGATTTGGAATTGGCCCATTATTGTAGTTATTTTGAAAGTTCATGGGGAAAAGAACATGCAATTCTAATCAAAAGAATTATTTAAACTTTCATAGAAGGCACTCTACAAAAATCAAACTAAGAAGTAAAACTGTCATTTATTGATATAGAGAGTGAAGTAATATATAGGTATATTATATATTAGTTTATTAAATATATATATTTAAATATATATATATATATATATATATATACTCCCTGTGTTAACATTTAGAATTTTGAAAAAGGCAAAAACAATGACTCTCAAGGATCAAAAACTTAAATATATGGGTTATAGCAATGGACTTAGGAAGTATTAATTAGTTGATTGATTTTAACACTACCTCAAAAAGGTCAGCCAGACCTTTCTGAACCTTTTTTAACAAAAATAAAATAGAAGAAAAACTGTATTGCAAACATTAGCAAGAGTATGTTATAATTAATCAACTGGCTGATGTTGGCATTAGATGGTTAAACAGGTAATACCCAAGTGCATTAATCATAAGTCAGATAATGCAATCAATATTGCAATTGTCCTAATAATTTCAAAGTTTATCATGGCTTGTATATTATCCACAATAGAAATATGTATGTTTGTACATACAAACATACACACGCAGACTTTTTTATTATATATAAAGTATACAATAATATGTTTTACATATACATAGTAAAATGATTACTACAAACAAATTAGCATATCAATCTTTTCATATGTTTATTTTTGTGGTAACAGCACCTAAAGTCTACTCTTTTAGCAAATTTTCAACATCCAATATTCCTTTTACTTTTTATTTTTGACTCAGTTGCCCACGCTGTAGTGCACTGGCATGATCTCGGCTTACTGCGAGCTTAGCCTCCCAGGACTCCAAGCGACTCTCCTGTCTCAGCCTCCCAAGTAGCTGGAATTACAGGCACATACCACCATGCCTGGCTATTTTTTTTTTTTAATTTTTAGTAGAGAGAGAGAGTTTCAACATGTTGGCCAGGCTGGTCTCGAACTCCTGACCTTAGGTGATCTACCTGCCTTGGCCTCCCAAAATGCTGGGATTATAGGTGTAAGCTACTGTGCCAGCCTCAGCATATAATATTACCAACTACAGTCATCATGCCATACATTAAATCACTAGACTTATTCATCCTATATAACTGCAACTTTGTATGTACCTTTTGACCTACCTACATTTCCTTATTCCCCATTCTCTGCCCTGTAACCACTTTTCTACTCTATTTTGCAACACATTCAGCATTTTTTAGGTTCCACATATGAGATTATAATACATGGGACATATATAATAATAGGAAAATTAGTCAAGGTTTGTTAGTGAGCAATAGTAAGTAGATTTTTTTGTCATACAATTTCTTAGGTCCCATCATATTCATTGTAAGGGATATCTTTTTGGTACTAGATTTTGTCTTATGTCTCTGAAAATTACTTCCTAAAATTCTCTAACAGGTGAGAATATTCTGAGTATATCTCTTCTACTAGCTTACATTTTGTTTGTACTTCAGATTTAAAACACATATGTGCATGTTCTTCATTTAGAGTGGCTCTAAGAATCACTAGAAACAAAAACATCATTCGCTTATGGAGAATTTTCCATAAATGATATTTTGAATGCAGTCTAAGAAGATTTCATTCCAAAAATCCAATAGACTCTCATTCTAAAATCAGCTTTCACCTACAAGGAGATTCCACAAATGAGTTAAGTCAAAATTCTAGAGTAGTTCCACTATATATTTTCTGAGCTGTTTAGTAATAATGATCGATTGAAGAGTTCAGAATCTTTCATAAAGGCAGAGAACAGATGTGCAGCAATTAGGCCTTTGTTATCTAAATTATTTTTTCATATTCCATATATTGCTTTTACTAAGTACAACTTATTAATAGCAAGTTTCTCAACTGTTTGATTTGCAGGCAATTCCAAATTCACAGAAAATTGGCTCTTTGAACAAAACTCTTGCTTCCCAAAACAAATTACACTTAAAATCTCATTTGCCATAAATTTGTAGAACTGATTCCTACCTGTAACTTTCAATTCAGTTGTTCGCCTTACAAGTTTTCCTTCATATTTAAGTTCACATGTATAATTTCCTCCATCTTCTTCTTGAACTTCTTGGATTAGAAGAGCATTTCCTTTCTGTATTATTATGCTTCTCCACAATTTTGGCTTGCATTCCTGCAGATAAAATATTTGCAAGTAAGCAAAAAATAAAAGTTCACAGACTACATCTCACTACTGGCAAATTAGTACTTTTGCTTTTTTTGTATTCTTTAGTTTTCAAAATACGTAACTAAGAAGTCAATGACCAAGAAAAATCACAAGTGTGTCCTATTATATCCAATTCAAATATCACAACTATTGCACTACAAGCCACTTTAAAGGTCTGACCCCGAGAGCAAGAAGTCTTTAGAGGCATTCTGAAAAAATAAATAGAATAGCACAGAAGCTCCCCAAATATAAGAGAGGTATAGCAGAACCTTAACAGGCACTAAATATTATTATAATGTCTTGGTTCTTTCTATTTGACAGGGATATTTCCTAGGAGTCCTAAGAGGACATGGTTTATTTAGCCACTTAGTATACTCCAGGGGAGTCTTAGGCATTATTAAACATTCATAATAGGATTTTATATTGGCAATGAAGTTTACAATTGTTTCATTAATTACTCCTTGTTATAAAAACTAATACTAGTACTCCAGAATCTCTCTCCTTATAGTCAAGAAATCCATGTGGGGGTGGAGAGGGAACATAATATAAAATATAAAATATTATGTTTAAGTTAAAAAATTAAATTAAGCTAGAAACATAGCTAGGTAAAATGAGGACACACTTTGTTACAGTAACAGCCTGGAGAAATCATCCACCTACATTCTGAGTTCAGTGATAAATAACCACAGAATAAGACTAAGGTTTTGAAGCCAATTCTGTTACTCTCCTGATAGGAATGTGAGGGAATCTTGCTACCAAGATTGGACTTCCCTAGAAAGGAATGTTTAATACTTTTCCAGAAAATGACAAGAATGTAACAATAGCCAAGTATGTAAGAATATTCAGTCAGGTATCTTTGTCTTTTAGGAATTTTCTCAGACTACTTGTTAGATGTTGTCCCATTCTGTCTATCATTCACCTGAAACGTTCAACCAAAGTGATAGTCAAATGCTGTACCAACATCAGTTGAAGTGTAGGAGATAGCTGTTAGGGAGTGCCAAATATTCAAGGCAAAAATCATTTTATTGCCAGGTATGGTGGCTCATGCCTGTAATCCCAGCACTTTGGGAGGCTGAGGTGGGCAGATCAGCTGAGGTCAGGAGTCCGAGACTAGCCTGGCCAACATGGTGAAACCCCATCTCTACTAAAAATACAAAAATTAGTGGGTGTGACTGCATGCGCCTGTAATTCCAGCTAATTGGGAGGCTGAGGCAGGAGAATTGCTTGAATCCAGGAAGCGGAGATTTCAGTGAGCTGAGATCATGCAACCACACTCCATCCTGGGCAATAAGAATGGGACTCTGTCTCAAAACAAACAAACAAACAAACAAACAAACAAAAAAACACCACAGTATTTTACCATGTAAATTCTGTCAGTTAAGGCAATAAATAAATTGATTTTGAAGCAGATGATGTGAATAATAATTGAGAGCACTTTTATCTTCCCCATTATGCTGTATACAACATCTGCATCTAGCACTCCTCACCCCTGCCCTCCATACACATATCTTAAACATTCATGTAAAGTTAGAATCTGTGCTCTCAATCCCCAGCTGTGAGTGCTTATGTATTTGTGTGCATGTGCATGTGTGTGTACATATGTGTGCTTAAGTGATCTGAGACAGCAAGTACTCATTTTTTTTCATGATAACAGCATGTTTTCTTTCATGTTAGCAGGAGTTTTGACAACAAAACACACAAACTGGTGCTTAAATTCACAGGTATAATATTTAAGAGATATTCTTGCTTTACGTTCAATACAACTACTCACATATTGTCAGAGAGTAAATAAAAGTGATACTACTGAGGACATGTAGATATAAGAATGCTTCACTCCCTAGGGTCTTTCTGAAGAACAGTTAAGGGCCTGTCTGAAATTATATTATATACCATGTCTGGCAAGGTTTATCACCTATATGAGATTTGCTTCTGAGTTAAACCTTTGGATATAAGATTTCTGGGAAAATGAAGAAGAAAATCTGAACACAGAGAAAAAGAAACAGCCCAGCTGCCACTGTCATCATACAATAATAATCCACAATTATTTTCGCATTGCTTCCAACTCTGATAGCCTCAGATTTCTAAAGAATCATTCTGAAGGTCATTAAACAAAAATATGGTCCCTCTGGGCATTTTGAGAGGGAAGGAAAATGAAAACTGAGCTGCTGCGCTTTCAAACAACAGTGGTGGGGGTGGGCAAATAAGCCCACACACTCATTCAAAGACAAATGGTGTCATTTTCTAATGTCATTTTGGGGAATGTCCATATGCAATTAATTCTAAAAATTAATCATTTTCTCTGCTGCTTTGCTTTCTTTCCAGGAAGGAAAAAACTAAAGAGTGCATAGGAATTAGAAAATAACTCCTGATGAAGAACAGCCTAGAATCTTTATATGTTCTTTGGGAAATAGATCAAGACAGTCCCATGTGCTTTCCAAGTTGCTATCTAGCCTCATAAAGTGTTCTTTGTATCCAATAGAGGGCTTTTTTTTAAACTGTGGCATAAGAATATGTGGTCTTCCGGTCACCAACATCCCTCTGGAGACAATGTAGTATAGATGAAAAGGCAAACTGGCTTTAGGGCAAGAAATCTCTAGGTTAAAATCTGGGGTTCTCCCAAGTTCTGTGATCTTCAGCAAATTTGCTTATGGGAATAATATTCACTACCATGCGAGCAGCCAGAATCCAGAGGCTTGCAGGTTTATTCATTACATTCTTGTTAGGCAGCACTATACGGAGTGGTCATACAGCACAGAGAATTCCTAAAGGTTCCTAAACCTTTCTAATACTCATTTATATCTCTTTAGAACCTCCAGCTCTGCTTGGTGAAAATTGGTGCTAATGAACTAATCAGACACAAAGAAATCTTCACTAATTGGCTAACTATCCCCAACAAAATAATACTTTAACCCACAGAAAATGTATGGCTCCTAAGAGGCCACTCAAACTCTAATTTTAGTAGGTAGGAAGAGGAACTATATTTTGGTCAGAAGAGCTTTAATACTGCCTTTCCCATCACACTATATAGATGATCATCCTGCCTCCACTAATCCACCTTTTGCAAAGTTACTTTGTTGGCTATTCTACCTCAGTCTGGATTCCTATCTAGACTCTCAGAAGTCTTCCAGGCTCTTGGTTTCATTATCTGAACACATTCTCCCCTACGCTGCTGGCTGCTAGGCTTACTGCTGACATTGCTTCTCTCCTGTTCACTGCCTTCCTAATGAACAGAAAATATTGACATATGTATTAGTCTGTTTTCATGCTGCTATGAAGAAATATCCAAGACTGAGTAATTTATAAAGAAAAGAGGTTTAATTCACTCACAATTCTGCATGGCTGGGGATGCTTCAGGAAACTTACAATCATGGAGGAAGGCACCTCTTCACAGGGTGGCAGGAGACAGAATGAGTTCCCAGCAAAGGGAGAAGTACCTTATAAAATTATCAGATCTTGTGAGAACTCACTCACTATCATGAGAACAAGATGGGGGAAGCCATCTCCGTGATTCAATAATCTCCATCTGGTCCCTCTCATGATCCTTGGGGATTATGGGAACTACAATTCAAGATGAGATTTGAGTACGGACACAGCCAAAGTATATCACTATGCCTTATTTCTCCAGACCTGTTTAATTCTAGGAATACACTAGACAAAGAATTTGAAGTGCATAGGTTAAGCCTCGAGATGGTTGTCTATCTGAGGGCAGGACAAACTAGCAAACACTTAAATGTGAACAGTCCCCTAATACTGAACTCACTGAGTAATTCCCCTACTATTTATTGTCTCTGGGACTATTAAGCTTCGTCAACTTGAAAATGTTGCTGAGAACCTGTCTTGCTAGAGTTGCTTAACTTTAACAATCAGCTTTGTTTTGTGACCTGGCTATCACCTCATAGAGTAGTTTGTTGTAAGTCATCCTTACTCAGTCAACATAATGTGAACACTTAAAGCTCAGCTTCTTTCCTTTCCCTCCCTGCCTTCCTGAGTGGCAAATGTCCCTTGCCAGTAGTTGCTGGGTTGAAAGCTCAGAATGCACAACGAAGACATCTGTTTACCAAGAACCCTAAAGTAACCTGTTGCCAGCCAAATTTGGATCTTAGTTTCCACCCTGAAATATTTACCACTGTACTCACAGTCTAATTCTGATATATTATCATCATATCTACAGGTGTTTTTTTAAATCCATTTGATTTGGTGGTTGTGGTTACTTTAGTGCCATTCAGAGCACATGACTCATTCCCCATAGCAAGAACAACAGAAAGATTGATTTCAATATTTCTTCTGATTCTGAAGTTTAACCACAAAGCAGCTATGTGACCATAAACCAATCATGTAACCTCTAGTCCTCAAACACCTTTGTTTGAATACCCAATATTCACCCCCTCAGACCAACTTTTCTCCTTTCCCCTGGAGACTATATTCTTCCACAGGGCATCTAGACATCTGTTTAAAAATCTTTAGGGGGCTGGGCACAGTGAGTCATGCCTGTAATCCCAGCACTTTGGGAGGCCAAGGTGGGTGGATGGATCATGTGAGTTCAGGAGTTTGAGACCAGCCTGACCAACATGGAGAAACCCCATCTCTACTAAAAATACAAAATTAGCCAGGTGTGGTGGCACATGCCTATAAACCCAGCTACTTGGGAGGCTGAGGCAGGAGAATTGCTTGAACCCAGGAGGCTGAGGCTGCAGTAAGCCAAGATCACACCATTGAACTGCAGCCTGAGCAACAAGAGCAAAACTCCATCTGAAAATAATAATACTAATAATAATATTTAGGGAAACTGAACTTTCTACAGTTTAAGATAGAAGAGACAATTAGGAGTACAATTGGAAATTAGGTATAAGCCTTGTCCTTTTCAGCCTATCTCTACTCCAAATCCCTTGGATAACCAACTACAAGGAGTCCTTCCCTTCCAAGCTCTATTTCTCCAACTTTCTATCTTTACCGTCTTAACGTTGATATTGGTAGCCCACAGTGGTTAAGAATATAAGTTCTAGACTAAAACATTTGGGTTAGACTCCCAAGTAGTATGTATTTTAGCATGCTACTAAATCACTCTAAGCCTCACTTGCTTCACTTATTAAAAATAACAAGTGGTGATAATATTTACCAATTGGGGTGATTATAAAGATTAAATGAGGTGATAAATGTAAATGTTCTGTGTTATAGGGCATCACATGATAAGACTACTCAATAATATTAACTATTATTCTATTAATTTTATTACCTTCAGTACTTTGCTTTCAAGCTATACATACCATGTATTATGATATATTAATGATCATCAGGAGTTAATGTGACTCAAATTTCTATAGCAGTCTAGAGACAATACTTTAATCCAAAGTTATCATTCTAAGGCTAACTTCTGGTATCCAGTCTGACATGTAAAGGGCTTAGGAGACATCACTACTGTCCTCACAACAAGAAAAAAGCCAAACAGGCCGGGCACGGTGGCTCATGCCTGTAATCCCAGCACTTTGGGAGGCCGTGGTGGGTGGATCACAAGGCCAGGAGTTTGAGACCAGCCTGGCCAAGATGATGAAACCCCATCTCTACTAAAAAAATACAAAAATTAGCTGGGCATGGTGGCATACGCCTGTAATCCCAGCTACTCAGGAGGCTGAGGCAGGAAAATCGCTTGAACCTGGGAGGCGGAGGTTGCAGTGAGCCGAGATCTCACCATTGAACTTCAACCTGGGTGACAGAGTGAGACTCCATTTCAAAAAAAAAAAAGCCAAACAAATTGAACATCAATGACCTTTTTCAGATACATTAGATAACTGAGGTCACAAAGAAAACCACTTCCCCAAAAACTGGAGAAACAGGAGAACACAAAGAATCACAGTTCACTGGGAACATAAGCAGCTGCATGAGCCAGCAACTGGTATGAACTCTTTACCCTTTTCTAGCCTTTGACATGGAGAAGGAAACTATCCAACTATAGGTCCTTTTAGCCTTTGAAGTGGAAGAAGAAAAAAAAGCCAGCTCCAGCAGTCCTAGCCTTCCTGTCTCAACTAGTGGGTAGAAGAGAAGCTGAGAAGCACTTGTGGTCACAGTTCAGAAAAAAGGTTCACTAAAAAGCTGAGACCTAGTCATAATATTATATAGCACTTACCCTCACCCTGTCTCTTACCAACACATCAATTAGGATTCCTGTCTAATAATAAGGTGTCACAGTTAAAAGAACTGCACAACTCACACCTTATTTGTCTCCAGGGAAACCCAAAAACAATAGAAGAGTAAAAAACAGGGACACCAGGAAGAACTGTAGCCTCTAACACCAATAATTATAGAAAACAGTAAACACAGCCTTATTGTTAGCCAGAAAAATGTAAAAACCTCATACTAAAGGCCTATTTACCTCAGTTCCTTTTTACCCAGTCAGTACATCATGTCTGGCTTTCAGTGAAAAATTACAAGATGTATCAGACAAAAAAAAAAAAAACCAGCTTCAAGAGAGAGCAAGCATCAGAAACAGACTAGGATATGAAGTGGTCTGGATGGCTGACTAGAAGCAGCTAGCATACGTGGCTCACAGAGAGGAACAGAAGGGGTGAGTAAATACAACACCTTCAGCTGAAACATCTAGGTACTCACATTGAGACTAATCAAGAAAACAACTTGACCTGTGGAGAATGAAGAAAAGCAAGACAGGATGATGGCCCACCTGGAAGCAACATGGAGCCAGTAGAACCTCCCCTGCACAGAGAAATGGTGAGTGAAAGTGTGACCACAGGAAACCACGCTTCTCCCACAGATCTTTGCAACCCTCAGGTCAGCGGATCTCCATATGAACCCACTCCACTAGGGTCTTCAGTCTGATGGACAGAGCTATGTGGATTCTTAGCAGAGTAGCCACTCAAGCATGTGAGGATTCTTTATATATTCAGGCTTTCCAGAAAAAGCAGCTTCAGCTCTAGCAAAGTGGGAGATTAGACACCCATCCATATCCCTAGTAAGGAGGCTATATCCAGGGAGGCTGAGCAGCAACAGCCTGCAGGCCCCACATCCACAGCACCTAACAGAATAAGGCTTGGAATTCCAGCTAGCCACTGGTAGCAGCACTGCACCTTCCTAAAAAGGAGCTCCTGGAGCCGGGGACAGGGGGAATCTTTGCTGTTTTGGTGACTTAGCGATTCCAGCCTGCAGGCTTTGGAGAGTCTAAGCTGATGAAGTTTGGGAGGGACCCGCAGGCACAGTACAGCTGCTCTACCAAAACGTGGTCAGACTGCTTCGATCCTTTTCCTCATCACTGTACAGGACTTCCCAAACTGGGCCTGTAGCCACCCCTGCTGGTATTCTCCAGCCAAAAGAAATTTGTAACCTCTATGGGATGGAGATCCAAGAGAGAGGGGCGAGTCACCATGGTTGCTGTTTGTGTGACAGCCATTTCAACTTTCAGGCTTTGGAGAGTCCAAGCTGACCAGGGGCAGAAGGGATTCCCCAGTACAAAACAGCTTCTCTACCAAAATATGGCCAGACTGCTTCTTTAAGTGAGTCCCTAATCCCATTCCTACTCACTGAGTGGGACCTCCCAAAACTGGGCCTGCAGCCACCCCTGCCGGTGTTCTCTGGCTAACAACGATTTGTAACCTCCCTGGGATGAAGCTCTCAGAGGGAGGGGTGAGCCATTATCTTTGCTGTTTGGAGAACTTAGCTGTTCCAACTTTGGGGCTTTGGAGTGTCCAAGGCAACCAGGGGCTAGAGCAGACCCCCAGCACAGCACAGTCGTTCTATCAAAATGTGGCAGCCTGATTTTTCAAGCAGGCCCTCAATCCCATTCCTCCTAACTGAGCGGGACCTTCCACCCAGGATCTCCACCCACCTCCTGCAGGTGCTTTTGAGCCATCAACAGGTCCATACTTCCCTGGGATGAAACTCCCAGAGGGAGAGGCAGGCTGCCATTTTTGCTGTTTCATAGCCTCCACTAGTGATACCTCCAGGTACTAGAAAATCCAAGGTGACTAGGGACTAAAGCAGGCTCCCAGCATACTGCAGAAGCCCTATGGAAAAATGACCAGACTGTTACAGGGGTGCCTATACCCATATCTCCTTACCAGGTAGGTCCTCCAGGCCTGGGCCTCCAGCCGCTCCCCACCATAGCTATTGAGCCAGTAGCAACTTGGCAACTTCCTGGAGAGAACCTCTAGGGACAAGTAAAAGCCTCTGTGCCACTACCTCTGTAGTGGAATAGCCCTTGCTACCCTCAGACTAGCAAAGGAGCGAATATCCAAAGGACCTTATCCACACCACCAACAAGCTGCGGTTGACCCAAGGAGAGGAGGCCAGTCCATTGTCCACAGGTCCCACACATCCCCTACTCTACTTGTCACTGGACAGGGAAGTCCTGGCTTGGACCCACAGCACAGGCCCGTCATACTAGGCTGATCGCACTAAGCAATTTCTGACCTGCACCTCTCTTGAGTGGAGCCCCCAGGAGACAAGCAAATGATAGTAGGCCACAACCACTACTAAAGTCCCTTCCTCTGCTGCTTCCAAGTTGGGGGAAAAAACGTAAAACACGGAGATCACCCCAGAACTACAGTGAGCAGCCCATTAATGCCAAGTTGCAGTCTACAGCCAGCACTAGAGAGAGAGGAACCCTTGTTTTCAGAGCATTGAGAGCGAACATGGTTGCAAATGTGAGAAAACATAGGAAAGCCACACAACTGAGCAAGAGTCTACCAACTGAACAATAAGCCTATGTGCCACCTGCTGATCACACCCCAAAGCTTCTACACTAAAAATACTTCGTTAACATACCCTCTTCTGAAACTGGAGACAGGAAGTCAGCCTCAAATAAAGACCCTTCACAAAGCCTCAGCCCAGTGAAAACATCCAGAAAAAAGTTTATTGACTTTACTCAATCTACACTGCAGTTAAAGGAACACCCACAGGGAGAGATGAGAAGAACCCAGCACAAGAACTCAGGTAACTCAAATGGCCAGAGTGTTGTATGTCCTACAAATGTACGAGTTCTCCAACAAGAGTTCTTCTTTTTTTTTTTCCTATTTCCATTTCTTTTTTTTTTCTTTTTTATTTTTTATTGCATTTTAGGTTTTGCGGTACATGTGAAGAACATACAATATTGTTACATAGGTACACACGTGGCAGTGTAACTTGTTGCCTTCCTCCCCTTCACCTATATCTGGCATTTCTCCCTATGCTATCTCCCCCCAACTCCCCACCCCCTACTGTCCCTCCCCTATTTCCCCCCAACATACCCCAGCATATAGTGCTCCCCTCCCTGTATCCATGTGTTCTCATTGTTCAACACCCGCCTATGAGTGAGAACATGCGGTGTTTGATTTTGTGTTCTTGTGTCAGTTTGCTGAGAATGATGGTTTCCAGGTTCATCCATGTCCCTACAA